>PRKT01001797.1:0-30021 GCA_003671525.1 Saccostrea glomerata | reverse complement strand
CAACCACTAGAAAGAGCGACGTATACATGGTTATTTTAGCTAGAAAATATGTACAACAGCAATGCCTTGTTGCCATGAATTAAAATTGAAACAACGTTACATTAGTGTTGTCTTCCGGAATTTGACATGTACCCGGAGTGGTTTTTAGGTTGCGCTATCAATATTAATAGGAGGCGGGGCTATAGATCGGTGTCATTGTTGACATTTCTCTCTCTCTCCATCTCTCTCTCTAGAAATTCGAATACGTGTTTGGACTATTACAGCGATGTCATTATGATTTTTTTTAAATGTGAGGACACGCAAAATTAAAACAACATTTAATGTGCTAAATTCTGAAAACGGCACCAAACATAGTGATTTCAGGGTTCTCCACAAGGGGTTTTACCATGGAGGTGCGCCATGGTTAAATTTGTGTGCGCCATGGTTAAAATCCACGCCCGCAATGGTTAAATTTTAGAATTTAAAACTTGCATTTTCAGTGATGACACCTGCAATATACTATCTGAGTAGTTAATTGTGTTTATACAACGTGATGTGAAGCCCACAAGTACACGGGGACAGGTAATAGTGCTAATTACCCACGGTCGATCAGCTGCGAATGTGCCTTGAAGCGTGAGAATTCATGAATTGAATGAAGGTCGGTCGGCCAGCTGTTTTAACAGTATGAGTAGTTATCTACTAAGCCTACATAAACTACTGTTAACGGGGCTCTGTATTTTTGTATTACACGTTATTTTGTTGAATTCTAACTGTGTTTAGTTCACTACATAATAATTAAAAGATTTACAAGAATTCAAAGACATAGTAACGATGTCTCGTAGTAGACCTGCATCCGAGCCAGGACAGTTGAAACTAAATAGTTTTTTTTTTAACGTCGGCAATCTTAATGATATTAGCCCAAAAATACTCTGTAAAAAATTCATATTCCTCTGTATTTAATCAATTTCCCATGCTATGTTTTTTAAGCTTTAACTTTATTATCATTTTCGATAAAATGTGCATTGGACCTCAGTGTCAATCGCCGTCTTATTTTCAGAGTTACTTCCCGTTGTTATGAGACGTCACGTGACGCTATTTTTAGCACTAGGGCACGTGGAGAAGTAAACAAAACTTGGAAAAATAGAATGCTTAGAAAAAAAGGAACTTATCCAATTGTTCCTATGTGTGTTTACTTAAAAAAATACTACCCATTCATCAGTTTTAGTCATATTTAAACAAAACATTTCATACAACAGGCTACAACAATTCTTACAATTATTAATTTCTGAATAATATTGACCTGGTTAATGTATCAACAATTTTTTTTAATTCCTTCGAAGGCCTTCGGAAGATTACTACAGTTTTGGGCAAATTCTGGTACATTTGTGAGGTAAAATACAGGATAAATCCTTTTCAATTTTAATTCTTTTTTTTTTACTTTAAACAGTGTTAGTTATTCCATTGTTTTGTGTTGCAATGGTAAAGTTTACAAATTGTAAAACCAGTCATTGATTAATGAAGATTAGGGAGTTTAACGCACATTCATGTTTTCGGTCACATTTTGTCTTCACGCAGCTTCCTCCATGGTTAAATTTTCAAATGTGGAGAACCCTGGATTTACATCTAGGTCAGGCTGAAGAATACAATGTAACCGTTTCCACGAGTACACTCGCAGGTGGACATCACGTGATGAATTGTAATATTTAACAGGTCAATCGAAGTCGTAACAATGGAAGCGAGAAGTTTGTTTGGAACATGTTTTTTGTTAAATTAGGTGTGAGCGCACGTTTGACGGCTCTTCTCCTTTTAATATGACATTATTTTGTTCAATATACAACTACAGTTTTCATAAGAACAGCCGACAAACATGCGCTGACTATGTATTCAGACGATGAAAAATGCGTGATCCTGATTATCTATTGATATTCAACAAATATTCAGGCACCATGCCTTCGATATTTATTTAGTTTACCTCGAAAAGAGCATTCTAAATTCACATCTGTACCATAAATACACAGTTAAGATATCGGGGGTTTATATGATGGAAAAAAATTAATATTTTATGAAACTTAAATTTGCGGTATTTTTTCTGGCCATTTAAGTCCACCCATTCTTTAATGTCAGATTTGTAAGTACATGTATTGTACAATTTGATTACCTGTAAATCCATAACTAAGAAAGATAAACCAGTCCTGTTATATTAACAGGTCATCAGGCTTTATTTTAAGTTTTTAACTATACAAACTATCACAGTTTTAACTGTGTTGTGATTTTTACATCAAATAAGGGGCCAGATTCGGCCGTTACCTTATCTTGTCCTTGATTTATTTTTACTCTAAAATAATGAGACTAACCTTTTCGTTTTCAAAACTCTTCATTACTAGGTAGTAGTTCAATTTTCCATTGAAAAAAAGTTAAGTAGAAATGAAAAAAATTTATCACCATGCATGTGGCAGGTCCATCTTTCCTTTCTTGTTTTTTGTATTTAATATGAAAGAAGAAATTGTTAAAACATTAAAAGTGGTAGGGCTTCAGAAAATAATTTTTTTCTTATCAAGTTTTATTTGATTATTTTATATTAAATTTCTTTTCTTTTCTTGCAGACTCCTAAGAATCAAACAAATTATTGAGTGCACTTCATATCTTATACGTATTCAAATTTAACTAACTTTGCATATGGTTGGTTCTTTTGTATGTCAAGGATTACATTTTTTTCAAATAAATGATAATTTGATTGGGTATCTCTGTGCCACGCCTTCAAATAAGGATATTTAAATATGTTCACATGAGATTCACTAAAATTATTTCAATCTGCTTTGGGTAAGTAAATTTTCATTAAGTAATTTCTTTTTAAGCAAACCATTACTTTTTTACTTTTAGGAATAGCAATCAGCCGTCAGACGATAAATAGTGATTGTTCTAAATTTACCTTTTTCTTTACAGTAAGGAACAAAAGCTCTTTAAAAAAACAATAAATGCGTAATTTATAATTAATAATAAAAAGGGATTGTAACTCAACTTTTTTAAAAGTAGTTTTCTGTAACTATTTTTAGTTATGCCTGGCTCCAGAGGTTGACAAAACTTTTAAAACTTTATATATTCCACAATTCATAATTTCATAAATATTATGGAATCTGTAGAGGATTTTGCCAAGCACTAGGACTGATATAAAAAAGAAAACATTGACACTTTATCAGAATGGATAAAATGTATCAAATCAATGTTATAATTGCACATTAAAGATTGACGGTTAGTATAAGAACCACTTAGCAGCACTGTTAAGGCTAAGAGAAGTTAACGGAACATAGACGTACAAAAAAGGAACTTTTTAATGATGATTTTTTTTCTTACGAAGATGTTTTATAACCACATAACTTAAATACTTATTGAAATAATATAGAATAACCCACTCTATAGTGAATTATGTATAGTCCCTTCCATGGACAGTCACATGATAAATGCATAGTATTTTACCTGAATGTAGGTCATGAACAAAATTCAATATTGCAAGGACATACCCTAGTTGAAATTAAAAATTTAATCTATTTATTGTTTTTACATACTTCATGGAAAGTGCTTCTGCCTTAAATTCAATTCGCATTTTATTAGTACAGTACTTACTTATGTCGAAATATGTTTAACCTTTATCAAGTATTTGTGTACGCTTTTGATTTAGAAGAAGCAGCAGCACTTTTCAAGTTAAGTAAAATATCCTTTTTCTATATTACATGTAAGTGTATGCCCTTGCTTAAAGGTGATTTAATTGTGCACTTTTCAAAATCATATGACAGGTTTAAAAATGTTTTATATTTATATTTCATAAATATATATTTATTATTTAGACTTTAGAGCATTTAGAATCCCACAGACAATAAAAGAAGAACATTCAAGATGGGATATGTCAGTATCTTCTAATTTATTTATTTTTTTTTTTGATTTGCAAACATGATTGTAACGATTGCAAGCTTTGCATGTGAACTCATTTGTTCAAGATCTCTTTAAATATCCGATGAGCTTAATTAATTTGATGCACACAGAAAGAAATTAAGATATCTATTTATATTATTATTTTCTTATTTTAAATTAATACACATATTTTGAAATAGAGGGTCGTAAATATTTATGGTCAAGTTCAAGCCCATGAAAATTCAAGCATCATTTTTAATCAACTGATTAATGAGTAAAAAACATGCTACGTTGATTCGCAATAACCCTTATTTCTTCCAAAGGTGTCTTTCATAAGAGACAACTTTACTCTCATAATTACTTTTTTCAAAAAGAAGATTTTAATTTACTTAAAGGTTTCGGAAGACTTTCAGAAACTCAAAACTGTGCTTTACAACCATTACTTTATTGTTAAGTCGAGCAGTTTTATTGGAACTGATGGAAGAAAAATGAAATGATGGGTTAGATCGAGTTCGAGCAGTTGTTCGTATCAAATCAATATAAGTTTACCCTCTGCAACCCCTAATAAAATTCATACTTCAATATCTTTATTTAACTTTAGAAATCATCACTATTTGAGGTTTTGCTAAATAGTTTATGCTTAAAATTTGATATGGTTTATCTTAATTACATTTTCCGATTAAATAGGTAAGTCTCGATCATATTGGATATCAAGTAACGGCTGGTCAGAGAATTGCTTTTAGAGTGAGATATAATAGGAGAGGAAATGGAAAACCAGGGTAAGTTTGTCTCTCTTCATCATCTGCATACGGAGTAAATATTTCTCAATTGAATCAATACGCAAGAGCATGCTTTATGTATGTCTTTGAACAATTTCTTCAACGAGGTAAATTATTGACAAACAAGTTGCTGAAACAAGAATATCAGCAGTTTCGTTTGATGTCATAATTTCGGAAGTTCTATATTTGATACGTTTACTTTGTCGGCAAATATAATTTATCATTGAGTCAAATGCTGATTGACCTTTTTCATACTAATTGTTAGTCCATTATTCATACCTGAATTGATGCTGGATCTTTCCGTTATTTCCCGATCACGATAATGAGCACATGGAGGTGTGATCGGTCGGCAGGTGATGCCCACTCCCCCACATGACATATGATCCCACCTCTGATATTTTGGGAGTCCTCGTTTCCTCTGCTACTATATTGTTTTATGAACATTTCATTTTGAATAATAATCCTTATCTCCATATATTTCATCTCTCTCCCACCCACCTCTCTCTCTCTCTCTCTCTCTCTCTCTCTCTCCATATTGTCATCAATTTGTAATACTAATATTTATTTTTCAGCGGAATGGCCATAAATTTTAGACAGCAGATGGGTGCAGGGAACGATATCATTCTGCATTTCAACCCAAGACATCCAGCATATAGTATAGTTCTGAATTCGTTTGTAAATCAAAACTGGCAACAAGAAGTTATCACTGATGCAGAAGATGCGGTATTTTCTGAGGAGTTTACGCTGTCATTGGACATCATAGATGAAAGAAATGTCTTGGTCAGAGTCAATGGCGGAATATTGACTACTTATACCTGCCCGATTGATATTTGCAATACAAATTTCATAGAGTTCTCTCCTGAATACAGGCTTATTGAAGAGACAATTGAAAATTCACAAATTTGCAGTTCATAAGAAAGTGAAAGATGGAAACTAAAACAAACAAATCTTTATGTAAATTGTGTAATCACTTCCATACATGTACCATGTATCCTCAGTTTCTGAAAAAATGAATTATCTGCAAATAATTTTTTGTTTAAAAAATCTTATTTGTTTATAGCGAAATAAAAAAAATGTCAAATGTCAAATAACTTTGGTTCAAATTATGAACTGGAAAAAAGAATTTTGCTTGGTTTGGTTGATAAACACAAGCTGATGAGGTTCATTGTTTCCAAAAAACGAAATTCCCTTAATCAATTTTAAGAAATAAAGAATACTTCTGATTATTTTTATGTTAATATTAAGAAGGAGTGGCCCGAGTCTATGCTCTTTGAAAACTTCAAACAAAAAATATATATAATAAAACATATTGTAAAAAGACGTATTTACACTAGATACCTATTAGCATTTAGACATAATTTACCCTTTCGTCTGTATAAATGGTTGTAGAAAATACACCTAAATATTACATTGCTACGTTAAAATAGTTTTAAAGATTTTTTTTTAATAAAGATTAACAAGGATAGCACAGAATAAAAAATAAACAGATCAAACGCAATTTATAAAGACGAAAAGGTAAATTTAACTATTGGTGTGTTTACTACTTTTATTCTTAACATGCTTTATGCACACATTTTTTTTTATTCCACGCAATTCCAAATATAAACATGCACATGCGATATTGTTGCAATTTATTCAATTTTGTCGGCTACATGTATAAAATTAAAGACAGTAATTGATGCTTTATTGTACTTAAAATGCTTTGTGGAGGTCATCGCGTTTTGATGTGTTTTTTAATTGATAATCTTTCGCATTGATGTGAGACTTCAAAAGAAATTTCTTAATAAAAGTTAAAGCCTGAATTTTTATCTTTCTAATGTATATTTGTAACATTTTTTAAAATAACACTATTGTTCAAAAACTTGCAACCATAAAAATTATTTATCAACATCATTTACCGATATTTAATTTTAAATGCTTTTCTATTTTATGTTAGTTTCTATATTTTTGATAGTAGATGAACTATCGATACCGAAGGAACCTTTCCTGCGTAATACCAGTACTTACATTGCACTACATTGTACATCAAGGTTTTAAAAATTCCAGCACTGTTTACATAATATGTATAACACTTGTGTAATCCCTCTTACTTTACATTTTGACATATACAAAGTATAAAGTTTTAGTTTGTAGTGATTAAGGGATAAAATCTGGCTCCATTTGTTTGAGCACCGACTTAGATTAAAAAAAATCAAAATCTACTTGCAATTGGTGTGATAATGAATTACTTATCGGAATTGCAAGATTTTTATTCGAACACAGGTGAATATCACGTAGTTCTTAAGATCCTGTTTCGTTAGCAAGACTATATAAAAGGTAAATGATGGTTTAAATACCACGTCAGAACGATATGTAGAGCACGATGAAAGTTTTGATTTTATATTTATTTATTCATTCCAACATCACGATTTACATGTTTATAGGAATTGATTTTCATATTATGTATGTAACATGTACATTGTACAGTAAAGCTTCTATGTAGCGTTGATATGTCGAAATGGTTTGTTGCTTTTTTTATTGTACTTTCATTTAAAAACAATGGTTGGAATTAGTGTAGAAGTATAAAAGTAGAACAAATATTTCTGGCAACCTTAATGAGTACATACATTGTTTTCACTAAACACAACCAAAACTTCTATCATAAAAAATGCAGACATTATGTGAGAAAAAAACCCCTTAATTTTACTGTGTAACGGGAGAGGAGAAAATGCAGCGGACCAGACCGGGATTCGAACCCGAGTCCAGCCATACATTTTCCTATAAAAGATTTGGTGCCGTTGACCACCCCTGGAATTGCAGGTGAAAGTCAGGGGCAATGGGAACCTGGGTTGTGTCTTCGAGGGCGAAGACCTTTTCAGGAGGGAGGAATGTAATGGTTTGGACCGTGGGTATCGGCTTAGATAGCTCAGTTGTTAGAGCATCTGACTAGAGGTGCAGGGGCCCCGGGTTCGATTCCCGGTCCAGCGGTACATTTTCTCCTTTCCTGTTACAAATGATACAAATGCTAAGAATAACGAACATTATGCTTATTCAGCCGGGCCTTTTATTGCAAAAGAGTTCGGTTAACATATATTTATTAAAGCTCACACGTTTGAAAACTACATGTATATGGTAAAAATGTAAGGCACCACTTTGAATTTTGATATTCAAAAGAATTACCATAGTCATTAATTGACAATTAGCAAGTTTAATTATAACTTTATTAAAATTTTCCTTTGATTTCGTTGACGTGATGATTTCAGTAGTAAATCTGCACATCTTATTTGTAAATTTATTAGACATATTCATAACTTATACTGATATTAATTGCTTTCCCATTTTTTGCCCCAGGTACCTGATCTTACCTCTAATGTTTTGGAGGTCCATGTTTGTTCTGCTCCTATTTCATATTGTGTAATAGCATTTATAAATTTAAAGAATATAGATGCGCTTATCTTATGAAGAAAACTTGATTGCTGCTATATTAGTTAGGTTAGCTAGAATATGAATTTGATCGAGATCGGGATATCTCAAATTCCCTCTACTTCCCCTGGATCCTTAAAAGAAAGGTACACAAATTTTGTAGCAAACAATTTTTAAAAAATCTTTCAATCACGTTTTTTTCTTAAAAATTTCAGGAAATGTTATTGACAAATATCCGATTTGATGTTTAGATGCATGGATGGATATTTGTATATGTTGACGTCTTAATATTGATGAAGCAGGTACTTAAGATAAGTTTTGTTTTTGTTTTTTTTACATAAAACTTGGTAACTTGTTTAATTCTTGATCTATTTAATATAAGGAAAATGTCACTGATTAACTGATAGAAAGTATTACTTGAAAATACATATTAAAAAATATGTTGTTTTTTTCAGAAAAAAAAATGTCAAAAAATGTGCATATCTAAAGAAATATGCACCTTCACAATTCTGTTCTTTTAATGAAAACAATCATTACAGAAATTATAGCTGTTAATTAATGAAGGCAAATTGGACGTGAATGGTCTCTGAAAGGCTATTATTGAAAGCATAAAATGTATAAATACAAGACTCCTATTATATCGGCCATTTGCATTGTACTTTCGGTTTGAAGTCTTACTACTTGGGCAAAATAAACAAAAATAAGAACTTACCAGAAGCTGTCGAGGTCCAACTTGCCCTTCATTGATAAAATTATCTTTTCTGCAATGATGGTTTTCACTAAATGGGCGGCATTATTTTGTTGTAATAAAAAAATACTTTTTTAAAAAGAATTTTTCTTGATAAATATTTATATCAAAAAAGTATTTGTTATCAAGTGATACTTTCTATCTGTTAAACAATAATATATCTATAAATTGTAAAAGTTTTAATTTTATCAACCACAGGCTTTTGGAGATTTTGCAAAAATAATTTTTTTGGACATGTTGACCTTTGACGAAACCTTGAGCATTCTCAATACAGAAAGATCTTTCTTCAGGCTCAATGTTTGTTTGGAATCCTAATACCGTATAAGCAGACTTTTTTAGCAATTAAGGATTTTATTTTGATATTATGAAAGAGGATTCTAAGATCGCGAAAATTGAGTATTGTTTTATATTAGTTGTATTTAATTGTGTAAGTTTTTTCAGTGAGGCATTTGAAATTCATTAGGATTACCTCTCTTTGAAAATGAATTACCGATTTTAAAGGAATAATCATTAAATTTGCGTCTTGGTAAAATTTACACTTATATAATTTCTTACTAAAGCTAAAACATGCTTTAGGATAGTTGGAACATTGATTTTGTTATTCGTATAAGGTGTGTCAATGCAAAAAGTTTTAGTTGTTTAAGATTTGTTTCAACGACTTATTTCTATCAATTTAGGTGATTTAAATAACCTGATTCTCTATAATACAAAACTATTCATATGTTCTGAAGACCATCAATATTCAATTTTTAACAAAAGCGACTCTATTGCAAAAAAGATTGAATTTATTAGTACACGTGTACTCCAAAGGGAAAACTTTTTCAAATCAGATTTTAATGCACTTAAAAAACACACTTTTGTCAATATACAGTTCTTTTGATACATAAATACCAATGACCATCTAGAAAGGTAACATAATGTTAATTAGTATTTTTAAAACAGAAAATTTGAAGTGTATCTTTATCTTTTATGTCTTTTGCTTTGTGTATCATTTAGCAGGTTCAAAATCTGCTATATAATTTTTTAGAATACTGAATAATGTGATTGATTGATTGATTGATTAATGTTTTACGCCGAAACGGCAATATTTCAGCCAGAAATCGGCGAGTGAATAATGTGTTGAATGTTGCTGAAATGAGATATCGCGTTTGCTCTCAGTCATCCATCGTATTGAAAATATTTTTGAACAGCTAAAGAATGTTAAGTAAGGTTCTGTGGATGAAGCGTGGCTGTGGGACAAATTATGTTTATATAAATGGCCCAGAATTTGTATATTATTACATAATGTGCAAGTAAATAAAGGCTGATATAAGCGTTTCTTTGCTAATGGGTTAATAAAACACACACAGTGTACTGTAAACTAACTTTTATTCCCGATAATTTAATTTCGCGATTTACCGCAGGTAAACTTTATTTGTGATGATAAGTTTTTGCGATCAAGACTTTTTGATATGTTCTAATTAGACACAGAAACTCTAAGGACCGGGCCGCGGCGACAAATATTCAGGATGACGTCTCTCTCGTTAACCTTGCGAAAAATTCTCGCATATAAATAAAAGTTGGTTTTCAATACTTCATTTATACAGAGAGATTCTAAAAATGTACTACTCAGTGTATATGTAATTAAACACCTTAACAAAACAGATGACGCTAGTATATGTTTTACTGAAGTTTTGTGTAATTTGGCGAAAAATATTTTACATATATATAAAATTGCTGTTTCAGTATTATGTGTCTTCTCATTTCAAATGTATTTTGAAGAAACGTTTACACCGGATTGTGAATTATTACAAATTATTACAAATTCATCAGTTTAAACTCAATCTTTACCAAAGGTAGCTACAATGTAAACACAAACTGTAAATATTTGTGAAACATTAAAGCTATTTTATCTAGGTTTTTTAATACATGGTTAAGAAGAAAACAAAGATGGCATAATATGGTGTAAAACATTTATCTTGCCAAAACTTATCATGGGTACTTGCTTTATATTAGAAGATTGACTGAAATCTTTTCTGTATAGGCCTTACGCGTTTTAAATAGTTTTTGTCTTAACTCACTAGTTTCTGAATTTCTATGGAAACAATGATTCCACAGCAACATCCCAATATACAGACTATCTGTTCTAATGATACGAAAAAATAAGAGACTGGAATAATTACAGTATTTTAACTCGCCATATACTGTAAATCACAATATTTTCGTAGGGTTAGTGTAATGCAATGTTCTTTCAAATCTCTTTTTGCCGATGAATTCTTTCTAAAGATGACCTTCTACATGTATGTATTCATTTGAAATTAATTTTTAATCCTAATTCTAATCCTAACCTTGTATAGATTTTAACTTAAGAATTAGGAGTCTAACCTTCTCTTCTTCAATACACCTCAGTAGATAGTTGTTACATTTTCTAAGAAATGAGTTTAAATAAATAATGAAAAGCTATATCCACATACGGGTGATGCGTTCTTTTTTTCATTCCTTGTTCCTTTCCATTAATTGCAAAAAAGGACATTTCAAAAAGAAACTCGAAAAGTGGTACAGTATCGGAAAAATAATTTCCTCAATCACTTTTCAATTATAATATCATTTAATTGACTTTTTTCTTGCAAACTCGAAGTACCATACAGATTATAAAGAGTCTTGATATTGTTTAAGTGGATATCCTTAAATGTAATTTTTTTCGAATTTTTTTGCTTTTATATATTTGTTTATTTGAATTTAGAACATGGAAACTTTCACAGAGGATAAAAGAAGAAAATGAAGATACAAAGATGGGATATGTCAGTATCTTCTGATTACTTGGTTTGCAAAACGTGATAGTAATAATTGTAAAAGTTTTACATGAACTCATTTCATGAGGATCTCTTTGCTTGTACTTATGAGTGCATAAATTTATCCGATGGATCATAGAATAAAATAAAACTGTTGTAATCATTAAATTATCTACTTTAACTAATCAAATGAATGTTATCTTTAAATAATTCAAAGTATCAATTATTTGATTTCTTTTTGTTAAGTATTCCCTAATTAAACTTACGCTAATTGTATGCAATCAATTATCAAATTAATGTCATAATTATATAATAATCAAAGAATTCAACTAAAAAAATTATAGAGTTTAATTATTTATCATTTTATGATTAAATAGATCAGTCTAAAACATATTGGACATCAAATAGAGATCGGCCAAAACATCACATTCAGAGTGAAATATAACAAGAAAGGAAACTATAAACCAGGGTAAGTTTTTCTCTCTCTCTTTCTCCATTTCTTTAAGAATTTATATTATATTTAAATTACTTATATCATTTTTAGCGGAATGGCCATAAATTTTAGACAACAGATGGGCGAAAGGAACAATATCATTCTGCATTTCAATCCACGGTATCCATCATATGAAATAGTTTTGAACTCTTTCGTCAATGGAAGATGGCATAAAGAAGTTTCCACTGGTGCCAATTCGAACGTATTTTCGGATGAGTTTACGTTATCATTGGACATCAAAGATAGTAAAACTGTCTTGGTGAGAGTCCAAGGCGGAATATTAACGACCTATACCTGCCCTCTTGATATAACCAGTACTGAGTTCATAGAGTTTTCTCCGGAATACAGGATAACCGAGGAATTAAAGGCAAAATTGTAGTTATAAAGAAATATCAAGATGAAAACTTATATAATTGAATTTTAACTACACTTTATACATAGTCAGTTTTCATTTCCTGAAGATGTATCCCCAGTTTCTGAAAGAAATAAATTAATTCCATTTTTTCTATTTCCAACATCTTATTTGTTTTTAACGAACATGCAGAAATTCAAAAAAATGGAATAACCTCCTCCAGTGGAAAAAAAGATATTAGATTGATTCAAATTTTATTGTTACTAACAATGAAATTTCCTAATTTATATAAAGAAATTACAAGAAGGTATTTCTGATTTTTTTTTTGGTTATATTAAGAGAGTTTTGCCCTTTCTTATTGTCAAATAAAAGTATGCTAAAACATAATGTATAAAAACTATTTTTGCCTACTAGAGATACACGTTGCGAACATTTAGAGGTCTCTATCTAAATACTCATCCTTATATGTGATCTCATTGCATATGAAAATGTATATTTTTGCTTGTAGTAGAGACATATAAAATAAAACATTTATCCTAAACATACTAGTTTTGTTTATTTAATTTATAAGATCTTTTTTTAAAAATAGGTTTATGAAACTTACAATGAGTTTACAAAAAAAAAATAATAAAAAAAATAAAATTCATAATAATAAAAAAAAATACGTCAAAAGTCTTGTATACAGACGAAAACGTAAATTTATGCTAACAAATGAGAAAAAACAGACATAGTCGGGATTATACTCATATTGACTGCAAGTGAACTTGATATGGAAGCCACTACGGCGCAATGTTCATGTCATCATTGATGTTTACGTGGAACTCACTTCACGTAACAAACAACAGACAGGTTAAACGTTTAAAATCTTTTTTTAAGGTGTTGAATTATAATGAACAAAATATGACAGACAAATTTTGTGCAAGCAGATACCCATCGGGATTTGTTTCTTGAGTTTTACATGTAACAATACATGTTAGCAAATGAAATAATGTCTCTGATCAATACTACATGTATTAGCGTGTTTTCCATGTATATTGACCTTATCTCTTCATTCCATACAATTTCAAATACAGACATGTCTATATTTTCCTTGGCAATCCAGTCACTTTTTAACTACTTAACAAGGCCTTACTTAGTATAGCATTTTAGGTAAAACGCTTTCATGAGATCTTGGCGCCTTATTTTCTAAATTCATATTCTATTGTATTGATGTCATAACTCAAAGAAATTTCTAAAGAAAAATAAGTATGCCCTAACAGCTTGTATTTTAATCTTTTAAATGTATATTTATAAAATTTATCATGTAACATATCGTGTACAGGCAGGTGCACTATTTTAAAGACAAGAAGTCACTAAAACTAAAGCCTTTACATGTTCATTAATAGCCATTCTCTGAAAGAACTTGAAATTCGTAGTAAAACATGGTCACTGATTTTGATGAAACTTCACCCATGCTTAGTACTTGACACTAGAAACAAATATTGTTGCTTAGGGTCTCGGTTGCTATGGCAACGGCCGGAAAAGTTTGAAAAATTGAGATTTTCCGCCACTTTATATCTTGACTGTGGCTTAATAAAAACTAAGACTGGCAAATATGCATCCTTAAGACCTTGTATCACCAAAACCATAAGAAAAATAGGGTATAATTGCTACTTTGCAGTGTTACCATGGAAACAAAGTATTAGTGCTTAAAAGTGAATTATTTTTCGCTGCATTAAGAATTAAATTGCCATATTATCAAGAAACAAATAAAGGACTCGGCTTGAATAGTACTTATCTATTAGAACTGAAGTTGAACATCATAAAATGATATAATTTGATGAAGAAAACAACATTGTTGCTATGGTTACCAAGAAAGGAAAATGTTCGATTTTGTGAACTTTATATTAATAATAAACCCTGTGTGCCAACTTCTTGCATCCACTTAGAGATTGGGTGATATTCAAAATTAAAAGTCAGGTTAATTGTTTATAAATATCAATAATACATTTTTGGGAATGTATATTGAAGGGTACGTACTGTATTATCCAAGGAGAGAAAATATTTTTCAGGTTTTTAAGCATATATTTTCTGCTTATTTCCGTAGTAACGCTCTATTTAAAGAATCTAATCCCGGTTTTTTTTTTCAAATAGGAAAACTAGAAGCACATCAACATCTTTAAAAATTGATCATTAGTTATGAGGAAGTGTGCTTCTTAAAAAGATAGAATCAGATTTAAAAATACAGAGTGTTACCTTGAAGGCTCTTTGTGGTATAAGAACCTTGGCAACCATTGCCAACAAATATGAAATATCATATTTTGTTCTTGGTAACTATATGTTTCAAAGCTTTTTTTTCTATTATTTAGTCACATCTCATCATATAATTGCTTTTTATTTTTACGTGTATGACTTTATAAAATTCAATGAATATTTTTTTTGTACTTTTGAATACTTTGTTACCATAGTAACGTATGTGATAGTTGATTTACCAAACATGTTTATGATGCATTTGAGATATCTGACCTTTAACTTTTGGAAACAGTCATTGCCAATTGTTTGCTTTGTCGCAAATGTAAACTATAGGGCTCTAAACATGTTAAAAAATGCCATTTTTCGAACTTTAAGACATGTTGTCATGGTAACTATAAAGCATAGCAACCAATTTCTGCCTGATTTCAGTTTGGGGTATCAATGACTTTTATCATAGAGAGTTTGGAGAAATTCTGAGACTATGCGTGCCACAGCTCCTATATAAAATTTCAAATCATTACAGAGAATGGCTCTTAAAATACTGGAATATTTTACAAAACAGGCAAGTCTGGCCATACGACGGTTAAGCAATGTGCTATCCTTTATGTTCAATATTAATTGTATCTTCCAAAATGTATTCTTTCAACATCACTTAACGATCTTGAAAAAATTGCTTTTCTAAATTTTGTCGACTTTTATATATTTAATAGTTGATAACCTATGGATGCTGAAAGAATATTTGCAACGTAATACTACATAGTCAATCAAGCTGCTTGAATTTCTGGTACTGCTTACATAATACTGTATATATTAACACTGAGCAACCCCTTTAACTTCTCATTTTGACATGCATAAAGTATAAATTAAAAAAATAAGTTTTTATTTTGTAGTCTTTAACAGGGGAGAAAGTGTAAATAAAAACAAACTAGATAATGTCATGAGGCAGTAATACCCGCACTAAGTTGTTTGCCTCTAAACATGCTAAATACATTCCCTCATATTGGGGTTTCCAAGAAAAAAATAAAAATAATTCTATAATTTACCCAGTACATGTATTCATTAAATCGAGCATAAAATTCTCAGAAGACCGATGAGCCTCCTCTACGCATTTCGTATACTTCAGGTAGACCTTTACTAAGATGACTTAAAATTCTGCTGATAAGAACGAAAAACTACCAATAGCACATTGTACACCTATGATTCTTGTGTTAATTTTCAATTTATAATAACTACATGACTTGTAGGTCAATGACCTTGTTTTCCTGTTAGTAGCCCCTGAGTATTTTTCTGAAAATATCTCAATTTTTCACACTATGACCATTTTTTCTTCAATCACAAAGTATAATTACAAGAACAAAAATCTTTAAATAATGAAATATTATAGCAATGTAACAGAGTTGCTCCATATAAAGATATGAGTAGACTTTGGGCCATAAACGTGATAATTATTACAGTACAAATTTCCTCTGTCAAATTTATATATATTTTCTCTATTTTAATCAAATATTACAAAAATATGAATGATGAGAACTCTAAATTATTTACAGCCTCAGGTTACTGTTGTTACCTTCATTCTCATGATATTATTAATATATGGGTTCAATGATCAAATTATTGAGATATGTTGTCTAGAGTGGTTTTTGTACATATTTTTGAATTTCTTTATTTCATAGCATTCATTTATTTGAAATAGATTAAGAGCTTAAACACATATAATATTTTCAAAATAATGTCTTAAAATGTCTGTAACCTTTAATTAGTAATTAATATATGTATTGCAAGAAATAAAAATTTTGAGAAAAATCAAAATTAAAAATTTAGTACAAATTTCCTTTGCATAGCAATTCTTTGAGTTTTGTTCCTGTAGGCCTATATTTTCTTCGAGTACTGAATAGTAACATATTGAATTTTTAAATTGATATGGAGATAAATTTAGTTATTTTGTCCATTTAGAACAATTTTTGATTTGACATGTACATTATAATATTTCCTTTTGCAATGTGGTGTGTATATCTGTTGGAATAATTCATATTATGTTTAATGAAGTTAACAGGACCTATGACAGTCAGTCAGTGCACGTTTATGCATGCATATATTGGAGTAAAATAAACTGAAATGCATATAGTTCAGTTTATTTAAAGTTCAAAAAGGTTTAAAGATCATCACATTCCTAAGTAGACGAATTTCACATTGTGAAGTTATCTCCCGTTGTCGACATGACATTAGTTACAAGCGCAGATCCAGATTTTTTTTTTCGGGAGGAAGGGGTCACACCTCATCAATTCCAGCCCAGAATTTTCTGAGAAGCGAAGAAAAACAAACTAGGAGACTTATTGTTCACAGAACAGTCAGAGGTCTTTCCACCTTCTCTGAATTTCTATTTTGTTTTATATCTAACTCCTTGAATACCATAAAAAAACAAAAGTGCATGATAAGGCTGCTGTATAAAATGAGGAGTACAGTGAAGACGGGACTTTTTGCTTAAAAACGTCATTTTTCGACCCCAATTTGACTCCCCGGCGCAAAATCAAAATTTCGAAACCTTACTGCACATCTACATGACAACATTAACCATCTTCCAAAAGATGATTAGGCTACTTTGTAAAATGTAACAGGAGTTCAGGAAAGAAAAGTGCGACAGACGGACGGACGGACGGATATGAGTAACGACAATATACCCGACCTTTCTTTAAACGTGCGGATATAACAAAATGTGACAATCCTAAAAGGTACATGCAATTTTTACTTAAACATGAAACAGCACAAACTTCTTTCATTGAAAAAATGCATGCCTCATACAAAAAAACCCCCAAAATTTTAGCTGAAACAAATGTTTAAAAATATTCAGCATTATGCTGACTGAGCCGGGCCTTTTACTGAAAAAATGTGATTAAAATAGTGTATTTATTAAAACACAAATGTTAAGAACCTTATGTATTAGGTTCAAATTCAAGGCACCAATTTTATTACTATATTTAAGTAATTTACCTTAGTCATTTATTGACATTTAGCAAGTACAGGGTGTCCGAAAAGAAAGGTAACATTTTAACATGTTAACAATTACGCTAAACCTCGAGCAATTTCTACGAAATTGATATCATTCGAATGGTCTCAAAAGGAAGTTTAATTTTAAAATTTCAGATGAAAAACAACAACAATAAAATAGTTTAAGCAGACCATGCTTTGAATATTCAAAATAATATAAATATTACGTAAAGTTACATCTTCTTATTCTTTTTGGTAATTAGTTGTAGATCTTGAAACCAGAAAAATATGTATAATGAGAGCGAATATGGGTTTTTAAATAGTTATTCTGAGTCCACACTTTGCTATTTTTCTTTAAATTGACTACCATATGCCCAGTTATGCTTTCATAATCGCTCGCTTGATTATTTATCGAAGCAAAAGCAAAGGGCTTTCCATCCACAAAAGTTGCGATGTGTGTTGTGGCGCCTTTTACCGTAAGGAACGACCAGTTAAAAGAATAAACACCGGCCTCGGGAGCAGTAAATATGCCAGTTTTAGGATTGTAACCACCGCCATTATTGGTGAGGACCGTCTCGTATTTTATGATTTCTTTTGCAGCAAGACTGGAGACATGACTTCGTAAATATGCATGGAATGCGATCGGCTCATTTGATGACTGGTTAATCCTTTCTGGAGTCCTTGACCCTGAGGTTAAAGTAAAACGGCTATAAACATATATTTACTTTAAAATTCATTTAAAAACTTACATATTGTTATAAATTGCTCAAATGTTCATACATATATCGTCTTATTACCAAATCCTGCTCTACGATGTGTAAGTCGTCATAAAAGGTTTAAAAATTGACGGCTTTCAAACTATGTTAAGTCAATCAAATCAGATTTTATAAAGTAAAGCGCACAGAAGATTGGGAGGTCAGTGTGTATTTTGCTGACCTACAATACATTTAACGTACCATTTTCTCACTTAAGGTAATTCCACCCTCCTATGATGTCATAGGTTTTTGCAAAAACTGTAATTTGTATAAATTCATACCTAATAGAACAATATCTCTTGGAAGAATACTTTACAATAGGTGTAATAATAAATATTGTTAAGTTAAAGAATTTAAAAAATGCATATTTTCTATATTTAATCAATTATTCAATCTTTAAAAAATGTTGACAAGGGCAATAACTCCTTCTAAGGTCTCTTCATTCAGGCATTTGCTTTATTGTTAAATAGTTTCCCTGATATTCACAATTCAAAATTATCTTTTAAGTAGGAAGTATTTAGGAAGCCTCAGCATCAGAATTATGCATTTTTACCAGTTTTTCATATTTTTTACAATACTGTTTACAAAAAATGTGCGATTTTTTTTATGTTTACATACACTTCTGTTTATTTATGTTTCGCATCTTAAATAATTGGTAACCTATACATTTTTTGCAATAATTGGAAAGTTTAAAGTATATTAAATGAAAACAAATGCAGTTTTTGTACTTTGAACCTATAAAATTGTGAGGGTGGAAACACCTTAAAGTAACTTTAAATTTGATCATATTCTACTAGGTGTTATATAATGACATTTTTTCCATTCATCAAGTTTTTTCTTTACTTTATTGCTGATTAGTTGGAAGATTATGTGAAAGGACAATTTGGGATCAGGAAGGTAAATTTTGAGGTATTGTTCAAAGAATAAAAACATTTTCCGCGAAAAACACTGCAAAGTTTTTCTTAACCTCTCAAATATATATCTTGATTTTGTGACAAAGATCTCTGGTTGCCTTAAAGGTTTCGCCATGTCTACGCCAAGGCTCCACCTTGTCTGTGGAAGTATTTTTGTCAACCTTATTTGTTTTTGTTTTATTATATAGTTCTGTGAGGTCAACTTCGGTGTATTTTGTTTGTTGTAATTATGTAAGATGTACTTATTTTGGTCTGTTTTACCTTTAATGTGTATTGAAGGAAATATTGGTTTTGATTTTATCGTCATTTTGAATAACTAGTAAAAAAAATAGATAAATAAAAAAAAACAAACAAAAAACCTACCCTCACTGAAGGCAGTTGCTTGGAAGGGAATAAGTATTACTTAAAGTATGATGAGTGGAAGTGAATTCTTTTGTTTTAAAATGTTTAATGAAACCTAATTTAGATATGTCTAACGCATACAAAGAAATAATCGCAGAAAAAAATATAGCTTATCTAATTACCAATCACTGTACTATTTCTTTTCATTTTTGTATATAGCTAAATTGTTAAAATACGGATTGAAACAAATGGGTATTAGCCGAATTTATTTTCCTACGTCGGAAATGTTTAACCTTCACGAAGATTATTGATTTCTCAGAATTCAATTTATACTAATGTGTTTTGATCATTTATTGTATGTATGTGTTCATTCGTTAAATCAAATATGTATTCTAAAATTTGAATCGCAATTTTATAACTTTGACCTTAGATGTGTTACTAGAAAACTGAGATAAGAAAATGTCGATTAATATAATTAATATATATACATGTATATCTTCGTGATAAAAAAAAAAAAAAAAACCTTTACCTGGACTGGATCCTGCAAGGCATTTTGGTGCCCATTCCATTTGCATACATACACTTTTGCAATCCCTCACATTTTTCACAAAATCCTTTGATTTTTGAGTCTCTCCTAAGATGAAAAATACTTCAAAGAAGAAGACAGCCAGGTATAACTTCATCGTGTTTTCCACAAGGGTACCTTATATGACACAAAAAATAAAAAAAAATATGTTCACAAATGAAGGTCAAGAGGCAGGCAAATTTGCTTTTCTTCTTTATTGTATCTAGTAAAGATTTTTTCGATATCAAAGTAAGAATATACCTCAGATTACAGAGTGGCAAAAACTTCGTGCCTGTTTGGGAAATTAATATTTATAACGTGTTCAATTTCATATCTCGGCATGCATGTCATTAAAAAGAAAACGATACACCAATTTCCAATAAAATTATCTAGATACAAACATTAGTTACAGAAAATAAATAGATGATGAACAGTCACAAGGAGTTCTTTTGCATGTATATGACGTATTCGATTATTAACATATCCAATAATACACTTAAAACTTATGAGACACAATAAGTATGTTTAATTGATTTTTTAATATAATTTTATAGTGTTGTAGCAATTACAAATAACAGATTAACATATAAATTATATATGAATTAATAAATTAATTTAAGAATTAAATTTAAATGAAATTTAAATTGTTGCAATTGTTAATTGGTATGGTTTTCTTAAAATCATGGTTGATTTTTTCTTGCTTCAAAACAGTCATCTGAGATTTAACTGCTGCTTTATCTCCCTTGTTCCTTAATCAGCAAGCTCTCTTCATGATTTCTTATAACTGTTTTGACGTGTCAAGTTATGTGACCCAGACCAGTGCTGTTGATATGCAATCATCGGTGTACGTAAGATTATCTATTTAAAGTAATTATATTTTAACATAAAGATGAAATAAATATTATCTTTTATTATTATATGGAAATGCTTTCATTAATATTATCATTATCTTTAAAAGAAAAATGGGTTCTTTACATGTGTTGATTTAAGAACCTTTACATGTATTGGGTAGAAATCAAGGACTCAAAATTTGAATGCTATAACAGTTTTGAGGATATGATTAAGTGATCGATTAAAAAGGTTTAATCTGTATTCACAGTCATGTACTTAAATTGGTCAAACATCTTGGAATTAGACCATGCCTTTTGAAACAGGATAACTATCATTATTATGGATTCTTTTTAGATTTGATCGAAAACAATGAACTAAAATTGTTCGAAACTTTTTAAAATAAACAGATACATCAACGGAAAATTTGACGCTCAATTTAGAGGACATATTGGGCAAGTTATTTTTATCCACTGGACTAATGTTCTCCCAATCGTGATTTTTAATGACTTTTACGTTAAATAATATTTCAAATGTTATAGTTTTCTAATGTACTTTCAAGAGAATATCCATGAAAGAAAAAAAAGTCCTACCATTGCTAGAATTTGACAGTATTGTCTTTTCAAATTCAACAATGGTTGAAAAGTGTCTGTCGTCAGACCTATTTTTATTCCATTTTTTTTATATTTTGTTGTTTAGATCCATATCTAAGTATATCTGATAAATAAAGTGCTTACCAGACAATCGTATAAAAAATCAACATAGTACACATAGTACACGTAGACATATGAGTATTCCTTGACAACAATATAATATATATAATGTATAATTAAAAGATGTCCATAGAAAACATATTTGGAAGAAGCATAATTATAGAGTCTGACGTATTTCTGTGCGTTCACTCTGTACGTACTAAATGTAGCACATTTTAAAAATAATTGATGAAATATGGGGTTAACAGTTGTGCACGATTTAATATGACTTCATTATGTACACCTGTCAAGATAATGTGAAGATAAAATGCTGTGGATTAGATAATTCAGTTAAACTACATGAATGAAATATTAGAACTTATTATGAAACATTAACTTTTGATTAGAAATAATAATTATTAATTAAGCAGGCGCAAGTCGTTCGCGTGCAACAGTGTTTAGAAAGTTTGCTCTATGCTGGCGTTGAGAACGTGAAACTTATCTCACGGATTTTAATCCTTCTTAGAGGTTTTTAGAATGGCACTGTAAAAAAAGGTCCCGTGTTGCAAAAAGTTGCTTGCATAAAAAAAATGCTCAATTTCAAGTACAAAGTATAAGTCTGCATTCCTCCATCGGTAAACAACAAACTAATACCATTATGGATTTGGTTTCGGAATGTAGAGTCATTGCGATTGTGTCCATGGATGTCTGCACTATTTTGATTTTAAAGTACAGTATAAAATATCTACGTGATAGTAGTTCTATTCAAAATATTTTACTTTTCCAACTGCATTATTTATCAGTAAGTTATATTTATGTCTCCTATTTTCTTTTCCCCCATAATTTGCAACAAAAATCCGAAAAAAAAAATATTCTGTACAAATCAATTCACGAAATGCTTATTTGCTTGTTTACACAGTTTATATTCACCCCTTACTTCACAGTGCAAAGTTGCAAGTTAATACATTAGAAGAAAAACAATCTTCCTCTCCGTTGCATATGTTAAGCGTCTGTTATTATTGGATTAACGTCCGTTAGAAGACGTTTGTTGGTTAATGTTGAGCATATTCAAAACTTAATTAGAGCGGAAATGTTAAGACTGTGTCTGTTTGTTTGCTTTATGTACCGAATTTAAGGTCTTTCTATCTTTTCCTGCCCCGTCTGTTAACGTTAATGTCCCCTGTACTTGTCGCAATTGGACATTTGCCTGCCGTGAAAATTAAGGCTTGTCCGGACATATTGCGAACACTGAACGATTTAATACAATGTGCATCATTTGAACACCAGCGAGGCCTGTTCAAGCGCCAACTACAATGAAGGGGCTCGTAATTTGTTATTCGAAATTATTTGCAATCATAAACAATTGTATTTTATTTCCGCTGTAACGACTAAAAGTGAGCCACGTAAATATTGACCAGGGGGTCATTTTTCTACGTAGACAAATGACCCAGGGTCAATATTCGACGGCAAGTAGGGTCATTTTTCGACCGTAGAAAACCATTCCAGACCAGTAATTCTACAACTCCATACACGTTGAAAAATGACCCCCATAGAAATTTGACCCCCTTTTTTCTACAATAAAACATTATATTTATGTCTCCTGACATTCTTATTACTTTCAAATGTAAGGAGGGGGAATGAACTTTACTACTTTTCAATGTATATTTGATTACATATCTTAGTAGTAGCATCATAGTCAATGGAATGGATTTTTTGGCTTGCAGAATCCCAATGAATATAAATTTATTAATAAGCACAAGTTTATAATCATATTTTTTTCTCTTATTGAAAGGTTTTATTCCGATACTGGCATTTATTGTTTCTGATAACCATAAACTTATAAAGGAAGGCCCCCGAAATTACCACTTTTAACCATTTGAATTCATTTTTGAATTTTGTTTTCAAATCCAAAAACATGGTAGAAGCAAGAAAAGCAACGTATATTTTATGAATTCAATTTCCTCAGCTCTTACATTTAAACTTACATATATCTGTATGCATTCTGCTTTAAAACATACTTTTTAATTATATACGGCTAATATCATATACACCTAGAACGCTCTTATAATGGCCATTTAAGAGAACACACTTTTTAAAAAGAGAGATTTAATGAAGTCAGTTTAAGTTAGAAAAGTTACAATTTGTGGACGATATACTGTAGTGCAGAATAACAAAAGAGACTTAAGTAATATGTCCCCGATCTCAGACGCAGGATATAGAGATAACGAACAGTATTAAATATCAAAGTCGATAAAAATCATACAAAATAGGAGCAGAGCAAAACAGAGGTGGGATCATGTGCAATGGAGGAGTAAGCATCACCTGCCGATCGCGGTAACGCCCGCCGAGTGCTCCTTCTCATTATTAGGTAATAACGCAAAAATCAGTCGTCAATTCAGTGTATAAATAATGGACTAACAATTAATATGAAAAACGTCAGTCAGCATATGACTAAATGATAAATTGTATTTGGTGACAATGTGATTAATTGCATCGACCATAGAACTTATGAAATGATTACTTTAAACGAGACTGTTGACATTCTTGTTTCCTCAACTTACATCGTTTTAGAAATTATTCATAGGTAGAGTATGTTCTTGCGTGTCGAATCAATCGAGATATATAAACTCCGTATGCAGGTAATGAAGGTACTGTAAACCAACTTTTATTCGCCTGCGAGAAATTTTTTGCGAGGTTCGCGAGAGCCTCGTCATCGCGAATATTTCTCGCCGCTAACGGGTCCTTGAAGTCTGTATTTCTATCAAAAACACTTCCAAAAACGGCATGATCGCGAAAATTAATCATCGCGAACTTGTTTTCTCAAGTTTCATCGCGTTATAAAGTCGTCGCAAATAAAGGTTGGTTTACAGTATATTGCTGTATAAGTAAGGAAAGTTGAAGATAAAAAAGTTAAAATTATCATAGAGCTTGGTTGTAGGATTACCATTAACGTTTTTTTTTTCACGTAAAATATCCAAGTATAAAAAGAGATGTGTCAGTGTTGTATCTTTTATCTCAAGTTCACCAAGATATATCGTATGGACATAGGATTGGAAATTACCATTGTTAATTGACAATACGTCATCGATATACCTAAATGTCTAGTTGAAGGCCACAAAAAGTATTTTCTACTTTCCACGCCTAATACTTTGTCCAATTTCTGCCTCATATGAATACAAAAATAGGCCTGCTAATTAATAACGGAGCGCAATTGGTACCCATTGGAATTCTAATAGATTGTTGAAGGACCTCAACCTCGGAAGTCGTCGAAAACAACATAGATATTGTCAACCAGAAACTGAAGCATCTTTTGATGTCAACTTCAGAGTACTTGTATGTGCAATCAGAATGTGTTTTAACAAAATATTTTGCAAATGACCAATGACCAAGTTAGTAAATGTGCGACTTCTAAATGCCTGGACTTGAATTTATCGTGGGGAATGGTTCAAGTTGAAAAGTCATACATTTTTAAGCTGCTGATTTTGATAAGATCTAGTGATTTCAAGTTGTCCAAAAGTTCTTTGGAATATTTGAGTATCCACATCTGATTCATGCACTCCACTTCTTGAATATATTGTTGCACAGTACTCTTGAAGTTTTCCTTCATTGCTGTCAATATTTTAGTGTTGAGCAAAGAAAGGTTGGTTGAGCATTTACTGGAATCCACAATGCATTGTTGTTTGTAAGGATTTTTATGAAGTTTCGGAATCCAATAAAAAATATTGCAGTTAAGAATAATTTTGGTCCTTTGGGATATCAAAAATATTCAAAACAAGACCAAACGGTTTATACTATATATTAATGTGAGGTTATAGTATATAGATTTGATTTCGTTATTTTAACTTAAAAGCTTTCAAAAATAATCATATCATAAGGCTGCTTGATTTTACCCATATGCGTACGCCTAAAAAGAATACTTTTACCAAAACAAATGCTTTTGCGTAAAAAAAATGGCAAGGGGTCATTATTCTACGGGTTCATTTTTCTACAATGCAAACGACCCCAAGGCCATAATTTCTACAAAAAGTGAGTCATTTTTCTACGTAGAACATTGACATGGGGGTCAAATTTTTACGTTGAAAAATGATCCCCAGTCAATACTCTATGGGGGTCACTTTTCGTCGTTACACTGGAACACAATGGTCGCCAATTTTCAAAAAGAAAAAAAAACAATCTGAAATATGTGGTCATTTTTTCTACCAATTTTCAAAAATGCAAATACCTCTTTATTTTTAACAATGAAAACAGGTACAAAGAAAAGTGGTCTCACATATAAGGAAGAAAACATATAAGACAATCAAAAAATTCAAAAGCAATCTAATCAAAACAAGTACAGCATGACTTTATCAAAAGCAATTTACAAAGATTCTTAAAAATGTACACAGAACACATATGAAATTCTCAACTGTTTGACATTTATCAATGTATACATGAATCCATCTATATTAATACACATCTGCTTTTTTATGAATATGTAATTGTTTCCAAATTACCTTTTTTGTAAACAAAAATTTTAAAAATCTTGTGACAATGATGAATAAAGCAAAATATATCAACCTTTCTCCAGATTTGCATGTGCTTTAGACAATGTTAGAAAATATAAATTTGAAAGGGGGATACTTCAATTGTTTTAAAAAAAAAGCGAACATACACGGATTGATATGGTTCAAAACATTTTTACTTTCCGTATTTAATTTAACTTTTCTTACATGAATATATTTAACTCTCATTATTTTTTTTCTTTTACTCAGTACGTTCTACACACATACAAGTATCATAAATATGACAACCAACTCTTCTTAATTACAAATCTAAGTGAATGTGTCGCCTTGTGAAATGAAATATGATGGGATTCGGTAGGCATAACACGCCGTCATTTGACGTCAAAATAAATAGGTATTCGAAAAGCTTACTACTTATTTGATGTGCATGTTTTTTTTTTCTTCAAAATTTATCTTGAAAAATAATGAAGAAAATTATCAACGTAGAGTCCAACTCTTAAATCGTTTTTAAAAATGCATGCTTGGTTTTTGGTATATAATAAAAAAATCAAATGATGTTTAGTATATTAAAGGAGAAAAATTATTCCTGAAAAAATTAATCATTTAGTTCAATATTTCAATGCTATTTCCTTACTTCACACTGTCCTGGACAGATAAATCTCGTAGTTTTGAAGACAACCGCAATAAACTACGTTTAGAAAAATATACAATTACGTACTAGAAAATATGCTGCCAAAAACTCAAAAATCATTGTTATAAATGTTTTCCCTCCTTCACATAATATTTTACATTGTCTTGTTTTATATACTTCTTAATATCAATATGCATTTGACCGGTCACGGTAGCCTAGTGGTAGAGCGTTCGCTTGGTGATCAGGAGGCCTGGGTTCGCTTCTCGTTCGCGGTGTTGCGTCAAATCTAATACGTTAACATTGGTAGTGACTGTTCCTTTGCCAAGCGCTGGAACTAGAAGTGAAAGTCACGGGTCTTTCGGATTCGACCTTAAAATACGTAGGTCCCGTGTCATGGTAGACGTTGAAAAGATAAAGAACCCTCACTGCTCAATTATCCTGAGTGCCGAGTATAGAACTATATTTGACAGGTCTAGGCGGCTTCTGTTTTTGGAGAATAGTTTTTATCCTCTAACAACAGAGGATAGAGGTATCGCCACCTACCGGAATTTTCAAAACAAAGGGCAGTCTACGCTGATTTTTCAACCAAAACAAATAAAATGTTAAATTTCACACGATGATGGTTAAAACTAGGTATTAAGTTTGCTGTTCTGAACGGGACTACAGAGGGCGGAGCTTCATTCTGTTTTGTATTAGCCTTGTATACTTTTGTATTAGCCAACTGGAGAAACATTTTCCTAGCAATAATTAATGTCAAAATTTCTCAATCATTTTTTTTTAGATTATTCCTTACAGAATCTACATATCATATTTTGATCCAAACGAAAATTCATAGTTAAGGAAAAATAGTATGTTGTATAAGTTCCTGCAAACATGTTTGCTTTCCCTGCTTTTATTGTGTCCCTTTCAAATAAAAGTGAAGTCCAAGGGTTCACGGATGCTGCATACATTAGGTGAAATCCGCAATCCTCCATTTTCCTCTCTTCTCTTGCAAACTCATTCAAGTCCATTGTTAGCCCCCCCCCCCTTAAAAAAATCATCTTAAATCTTTATCTCTGACGACGGCAGTACATCTCTTACTTCGTTTTTAATTTCACATTTCAATAACACAATAAAAATCTGTGACATCAAAGCCCATCGAAGAACTGTCTATTTCTGTATCTAATTAAACTGAGATTTTAAGATACCTGAAATAAATTTGGATCAGTCTCCATCTATGTGTACAGCAAGGTTAAACCGTCCTCTTTATCAGTTAATAAGTAATTAAATTCAATCACGTCTATCCCGTTGTCAAAATTATCTGACTGAAACTTACGTTGTCCGTGGAAATATATATACTGCGGATGCATACTCCCCGTCGATGCCTCATATTGGAATTTGGATGTTGCACAGCTATAAAGTGGGCGGAGGTGCTTTTTCTTGATTTCTCTAAATAATACTTATTTCATCTTATAATTGTTTTATTGGCTTAAATTATCAGACAGAGTATTTTTTTTCTTTACAGTACGTTTTCTTTTGTGTTTCCTTTTTCTCTCATTTTGAATTAAATGAAAATAATATCATGTATGTATTGTTTGAGCATTTAAATGCCTGTTTATTTGTCTTAGAGGGAAAAGGGTATAGGGAAAAAACATAAAAATTAAACAAAATAACAAGAAATATTAAGTAGAAATGAATCGTAAGAAGTGCCAACTTTGAAAGCGTTTTGTAAAAATTTTAGACATAGAATCTCAAATCGCCACATACGATCTATAGTTTAATGTTTGAACTCTTATTTAATTGTACTCTCGTGCTTGCACCTTTTGATTAAAGGTAGGCACGAGGCGTTTGAAAATTACCTGTGTTATCCTCTGAAAACAGAAGATAAACTATCCGACATTGCAGTGCGGTTCTCATATATGGTAAAAAATTTGGCTGCCATTTTGAATTAAGCGATCCTCCAAAAACGGAGGCCGCCCAGACCTGTTTGAAGCCCTTCATAGGCATACGATGACGTCTCCATATGAGTGAAATATTCTCGAATGGGAGTTAAACAATAATCATTCAATGTGTATTTGATCCTCCCTCAACACCAGACTTTATTTTGATATCTTTTTTTGTTGAAAAGATTTTTATAATTTGTAAAAATATTTTCGTGAATTTGTAAATCCACAATTATTTTGATTTTTATTTATATAAGGGTTTGTAGCGCCAATTAAAAAAAAATGTGCAAGCAAACTCTTGTGATTTATATAATTTTTTCGCATATTCTTAAAAAAAAGAAAGTATGAAGTATCATTTATGTCCTGCTTCTCAACTTATTATTTTGTATGTTTTGTGGATACATGCAAGTTTGTCAAATTTTAGGCCTTTTTTATCTTTCTATCCCTGAATGGTCGTATATGACCTCACAACACTATGGCGCCAAACTCTGATTGTAATATGCATATAACCGCATTTGAAATTTAATTTATAAAACTATAAATTTCTCCTAAAATGTGCTTAGAGGTTTAAACAACTTTTATGTTTTCAGTATTTAAATGAACAAGGTTGTAGATAATATATTCAATCAAACTAAATAATTATTTTTTTTTGTTTAAAAAAAAAATGAGACAACTCCTTTGAAGATCAGGACGCATTTTTCCAAAAGTACAAATGACTAACATCGGTTCCAAAATGTAAATTTCAAAATAACATTCATTTTTTAACCTAAATTTTAAACTTAAAAAAACATAAAGATACGTTTTTTTTTATCTTTGATCCTTTCAAAGTGTAGTGATCGATTTGGAGCGAAACAAAATTCTCATTTTCATGAGATTTGGAATTTTTCAAAAAGTTACTTATTTAGCAAGATTTACCATCCATTTTTGGTCTTGGTCAAAACTTTTGTAACAGTGACCCACTATTGAAGAGTTAGTTAAGAGTAAGTAACATTACTTGGATTTCATACACAATCGAGTGCAGTCCAGCATAAAAAATAATCCAAAGACAATTGATATAAATAGGGCTCCAATGTATCCTGCCACAACTGCTGAAAGACGAGGATCTTCAGCGCTAATACGTTTGTTAATCGAAGATCGCAGACGTGTTTTGTCCAACGTTAAGTTCTTCTTGATTTCTGTGATGGTTTCATTTAAAGTCTCCAGCTGTCGTTTTTGATTTTCAG
>PRKT01001796.1:0-21623 GCA_003671525.1 Saccostrea glomerata | reverse complement strand
CCCCCCCCCCCCCTCAGGACATTTTATGGTTCTATATGGTTTATATATCTCTCTTTGTAGATGTCACAGCGTGCGGTACCCCCGGGATCTCCCTACCGCCAGCGTTGTCATCATCTTCCATAACGAGGCCTGGTCACCTCTACTGCGGACGGCTCACAGCGTGGTCAACCGGTCACCTCCCGAGTATCTACACGAGGTCATCTTACTGGACGACTACTCGGACAGACGTGAGTCCATTTTATTGGTAGCATGTAGCTTTTATATATACTAGGGCATTTCTCAAAATTCATAAATTAAAAAACATGTAATGAAATACCGTAAATCTGGAAATTTTTGCTGTAGATAAATTTTTAGCAAATTTGCGAGTTCATTGCATTCGTAAAAATATTTTTCTTAAAAATAAATTACCAATAAGAAAATGTAAACAAAGCAGTGGTCATTCGCAAAATTTTGAAACGTAAAAATTAATCAACAGCATTTTGACCTGAATTCGTAAAATAAAATCGACGTAAAAATTTCCAGATTTACGGTATATGGAGATAATGATCAGTATTGAAGATAAAAAGTCCATTACACAATACAAAACAGGATCAGAGGAAACACGGACCTCCGAAACATCAGAGGTGGGATCAGGTGTCATGGAGGAGTGAGCATCCAAGAAGTGGATCTTTGTTGCATGAACTCTGTGTTTAGATGAATGTACTAGTTTCCATCCCTGAAAATGGTTGCCCCTCTCCATTTCTAATTCAATTTTTATGTTACCTACCATTACATATGCAATTACTATATTATTCTAACCCTTCAGAGAATTTCTGTAAGTCATGCTCGTTACTATACATAAAAATAAGGAAGTGATATTGCTAGTTTAACTAGAGTTCATTGAATTATTATATACTTACACAGTTTATCTTTGATGGACTGCAAGTACGCACTATTGAATAATGTTATCCAAGCTGTCAACATTGAACTGTAGCACCCAGGGACAGAGACCTGTACTGCTTCCCGGGTATGACAGCTATAGGACACTGAATAAATAATGGAATGGATAAATTAACTGAAACTTATAAGGCTGCTTATTGCAATGCATTTTTTTTTCTTTATAAATCATGTACATTAAAAAAATTTGTAAATAGAAAAATTAGAATGAACTTTTCTTATGTCTCATCATTTTAATGTCTGAAAATTCTTGTTTTACTTGCTGTAAAATTTGATTAAAAAAAAAAATATGATTTTGATATTTGAACTTCTTTCAGCACCAATTTTTTTCATACATTTATAATACTTACATTGGTCTTATTTGACTATTCTTCAACAAAAAAGTGGGAGGGGAGCATAATCATTCAATAAACAGTTTCAATAGAAAAAAATTATGTTTGGAAAAAGAGGGGGACTACCCTCCCCCCTCCCCTGCCCCTCTGATCCCCCTGATGCCTGGCGTTACCCATGGCCAAACTAGCTGAAGCATGAAATTATAGCTTATTCTACTGATTTTTTCAGAATTTTTTTCTGAAATAATTGAAATTACACATCTATCATTATTCAGGATTTCAATTTTTTTTCTTTCTTGTGTTTAAGATTTTGGTTTTCAGAAATAAACTGGCATTAATGCATATTACCATATGAAGTCTCAGACATGGATGGCACCTTGTTTCTAAAAGATTTTGCATAAATTTTTACTTCAGTGTGTTAAAAAACACCTCTGTCAACATTCCAGTGTATGACATGCAGGTCTTTGTCAGCTTAATGCATCTGATTCAGTTTAGTTACTCAACATGAACCTGCTCAGAATCCTTATAAGTCGTGATTTCTTATATAGTATACAGCATAAACACTGGCACAGAATTCTGACAAGGAGAGCAAAAGACATTTTTATTTCCATTTTGTAAAATTACCCTTGACACAAGATTGTGTCTTATCAGAGAGATTGAATTAGTTTTAGTACTTTTGCAACAAGATTTATGTTTGAGGGAAAATGCAGGGCTGGGGGAGAGGGGGGGGAGGGACTGTACGTTTACATGAGCTCAAGTTCTGTATTCTCTATCAAAATCTCTCCAAGGCATTTAATTACTGAAAGTGACTTAAAATCTTGATTGTTTTAGGCAGGATTTCAGAATATACAACATGTACAAGATCTCTGTTTACAGTTGAACTACATGTACACATGCTGAAATTTCTCTCTGTTAACAGCTGAGCTACTTTAAACCATCTTTTATTCGCGTCAACCCCAATTTGTGATTGGTCAAGTTGAAATCAATTTGTGACTATTAATTTTCGTGACTGAGGAATTATTCTTTACAAATGCAAAGCAAAATTAATGATTCGTGGCAACTGTTATTCACGAGTTATAGTAGGTTGCAAAACACGCGAATATTTCTTGCACGCAAATAAAAGTAAATGGTTCACAGTATGTGCACATACACATTATGTATTTCTCCTCTATGTTTTCAGCTGAGCTATATGTGTTATTATACACACTGTATTTCTCTCCTCTATTTACAGCTGAGCTTTATGTGTTATTATACAAACTGTATGTCTCCTCTCTATGTTTTTAGCTGAGCTATATGTTTTATTATACACACTGTATTTGTCCTCTCTATGTTTACAGCTGAGCTATATGTGTTATTATACACACTGTATTTCTCCTTTCTATGTTTACAGCTGAGCTATATGTGTTATACACACTGTATTTGTCATCTCTATGTTTTCAGCTGAGCTATATGTTTAATTATACACACTGTATTTGTCCTCTCTATGTTTACAGCTGAGCTATATGTGTTATTATACACACTGTATTTCTCCTTTCTATGTTTACAGCTGAGCTATATGTGTTATCATACAACACACTGTATGTCTCCTCTCTATTTACAGCTGGGCTATATGTGTTATTATACAAACTGTATGTCTCCTCTCTATGTTTACAGTTGAGCTATATGTTTTATTATACACACTGCATTTCTCCTCTCTATTTACAGCTGAGCTATATGTGTAACTTTAATACTGTATTTCTCCAGCTGAGCTTTGTCATACATACACTGTATTTGTCCTTTCTATGTTTACAGCTGAGCTATATGTGTTATTATACAAACTGTATGTCTCCTCTCTATGTTTACAGTTGAGCTATATGTTTTATTATACACACTGTAAGTCTCCTCTCTATTTACAGCTGAGCTAAATGTGTTATTATACACACTGTATGTCCCCTCTCTATGTTTACAGCTGAGCTATATGTGTTATCATACAACACACTGTATGTCTCCTCTCTAATTACAGCTGAGCTATATTACACTGTATGTCTTCTCTCTATGTTTTCAGCTGAGCTATATTACACTGTATTTCTCTTGTCTATTTACAGCTGAGCTATATGTTTTATTATACACACTATAGTCTCCTCTCTATGTTAACAGCTGAGCTATATGTGTTATTATACACACTGTATGTCTCTCCTCTATTTACAGCTGAGCTAAATGTGTTATTTTACACACTGTATGTCCCCTCTCTATGTTTTCAGCTGAGCTATATTACACTGTATTTCTCTTGTCTATTTACAGCTGAGCTATATGTGTTATTATACACACTGTATGTCTCCTCTCTATGTTTACAGCTGAGCTATATGTTTTATTATACACACTGTATTTACCTTTTCTATGTTTACAGCTGAGCTATATGTTTTATTATAAACACTGTATTTCTCCTTTCTATGTTTAATTGCTGAGCTATATGTGTTATTATACACACTGTTTTTTTCTGTATGTTTACAGCTGAGCTATATGTGTTATTATACACACTGTATTTCTCCTCTCTATGTTTACAGCTGAGCTGTATGTGTTATTAAACACACTGTACGTCTCCTCTCTATGTTTACAGCTGAGCTATATGTTTTATTATACACACTGTATTTCTCTAGTCTATTTACAGCTGAGCTATATATGTTATTATACACACTGTATTTCTCCTCTGTATGTTTACAGCTGAGTTATATGTGTTATTATACACACTGTATGTCTCCTCTCTATTTCTTTCCTCTATTTACAGCTGAGCTATATGTGGTATTATTCACACTGTTTTTCTCTATGTTTACAGCTGAGCTATATGTGTTATTATACACACTGTATGTCTCCTCTCTATGTTTACAGCTAAGCTATATGTGTTATTTATACAACACACTGTATGTCTCCTCTCTATTTACAGCTGAGCTATGTTATACTGTATGTCTCCTCTCTATGTTTTCAGCTGAGCTATATTACACTGTATGCCTCCTCTCTATGTTTTCAACTGAGCTATATTACACTGTATTTCTCTTGTCTATTTACAGCTGAGCTATATGTGTTATTATACACACTGTATTTCTCCTCTCTATGTTTACAGCTGAGCTATATGTGTTATTATACACACTGTATTTCTCTCCTCTATTCACAGCTGAGCTGTATGTGTTATCATACACACTGTATTTCTCTCCTCTATTTACAGCTGAGCTGTATGTGTTATTATACACACTGTATTTCTCTCCTCTATTTACAGCTGAGCTATATGTGTTATTATACACACTGTATGTCTCCTCATTACTTTTACAGCTGAGCTATATGTGTTATTATACACACTGTATTTCTCCTCTCTATGTTTTCAGCTGAGCTTTATGTGTTATTATACACACTGTATGTCTCCTCTCTATGTTTACAGCTGAGCTATATGTGTTATTATACACACTGTATTTCTCCTCTCTTTGTTTACAGCTGAGTTATATGTGTTATTAAACACACTGTATTTCTCCTCTCTCTGTTTACAGCTGAGATATATGTGTTATTAAACACACTGTATTTCTCCTCTCTCTGTTTACAGCTGAGATATATGTGTCATTATGAACACTGTATGTCTCCTCTCTATTTACAGCTGAGCTATATCACTCTGTATGTCTCCTCTCTATGTTTACAGCTGAGTTGGGCAGTAAGTTGAGGGAGTACGTTGCCCACACCTGGCCAGATGGGATCGTGAAAATCATCCGTACGACGGAGCGTAGCGGATTGATCCGAGCTCGTCTAGCGGGAGCCAAGGCGGCTACAGGTGACGTACTGATCTTCCTGGATTCCCACTGTGAAGCCGGCCCAGGATGGTAAGTTATCTACAAAATAATAAAATAATAAAATATGCGTGGTAAGCTACCTACAAAATAATAAATCAAGATGCGATGTTTCTCAGCTAAGAGATGAAGGACAGATGATACAAACAATTCTTTTTCTTTGGAGGAGACTTCATATCATGTCATAAGTTGAAAACAGTGGATAATTCTTAGAAATTCTTTCTCCTAAGAACTTGAAAATGAAATAGACTTGGAAAATATTAGTAATATTTCAATATGATTACAAATATGGACAAAACACACTCAGTAAAGGTTTATAGACGTAAACAAATTTCAGAATGTTACCTTGGTGCTAAAACTAAAAAGTGTAAAATAAACTTTAGAAAAATATACCAAGCCAGGTGAATTTTATTAAGAAAAGCAAAATGGTAAAAATCAGCCTATGATATTGCTGATTTTTTTGTCATTTTGCTTTTCCTCATAAAATGAGTGTGATTTCTCTATATTTGTTTTTTATTGAAATATTACTCCATATTGTTTCTAAACTTGTGACGTGATATGAAGTCTCCTAGAAAGGAAAAAAAGTGTTTGTATCATCTGTCCTTAAAGATTATTGTTTACAGTATACTGTGTTTTGAGTATTTTTAGTGACCATGGTCTCTGATTATCTGTCCCTGCATTGTTTTTACACTGAGGCAGTTCTCTGTCAAATTGAGAGATATACTTTATGGTTAATTGTATGGTAACCTTTATAGAATCTCTGTTCTTAAATGCAAAACACATCATTTTTCTCAATATGATAGTTGCTGCATAAATGTCCACATATAAATTGATAGTGACACTTTCACTTGATGGTACCCTGAGCCTTTGAAATTACTAACAGTTGTTTTGCTACAGTATCAAAACACTTCATCAAATTCATCAATTTTATATATAACTTGTTCAGAAAAATAAGGTCTTATTTTCACTTGGACATTGTGGCTCAATGACATGTATTATTGGGTCTCTCAATGTTATAGAACATGGAGATAAACAGCATACATAATTGACAATTAGTGTCAGTGTCATTGACATTATTTGAAAGTGAGTAGTAACACTACAGTCTTAGGTCTACAATGTACAATAGGTAGCTTAAAAATTGTCCATTTTTTGTGATTTTTTTCATCTGAGTAAACTTTCCTCAGTTATCACGTAATATCAATTTAAGTATACATGTTCCTGTACATAGTACTTGTGGATTTGGGACAGTATTTTCAGTTCGCAGTGGGGCTTCAATTGGGCTTATGTTTTTTTTATCATTTATGTATAAATTTTTTAGTTACATTATGTTACATGGGTACTGGTGGTAATTTTGTGGCATATGCATGCATCGGTCATTGAGCGGGCGGTTAATTTTGTTCTGACAGGCTAGAGCCATTGCTGGCTCGAATCCGAGAGGACCGCTCGGCCGTTCTGTGTCCGGAGATCGACCTGATCGACAAGAACACGCTACAGTACGGGGGGACGGGCTCGTTCTCTGTCGGGGGATTCTGGTGGTCCCTCCACTTCTCCTGGAGACCGATTCCAAAACACGAGCAGGATCGACGATCGTCAGCCATAGCACCCATTAGGTATCCATGTGTATAGCTGAACTAAAATTCATACAGAATGCAGTATAACCATATATTACAGTATACTCAATGGCTCCTTTTAAATGAAAATCCACTGACTTACATATTAAAAATGATATTTTTATCACTTAATTACTATCCATGATTTGATAAATATATCATTGTTTTAATTGATTAGATTAAATGCATATTTGGTAAAATACTATAGGTAAAATTCAAAATTCCCATATGATGTTATTGAGTAAATACTGTAACAACAAAATCTGCCTGTTCAGTCAATGGAGCATTGAGTATATTGAGCATGTGTGATTATCAGGATTTAAACACACTTCTTTATTGGTGGTGTATTGTACATGTATAATACTATAGCCTCAGCAAACCTAGCATGTGCTTTTTTAACAATTTGCTGTATTTTTTTACTAATATCAATTACACTCAATTATGCCTTTGTTGCACATTTTATGGGATAATTTGTTTCACTTTAGAAACATATAGTATTTATATGTGTCACAGTGTACACATTACTTCACCATTATATCACCGGATGTTGTATACCTAAAGCTTTTCTAGATTCTTTTTCAGAGAAAGCACCTGCTTTTGTATTAATGAATCATCACTGGATTTTGTTTAATATAAATAACTTGATTTTCAGTTGCTTATAACCTAAGTTTAAAGAAACGTAGATCATACAATTTATGATTCTCTCTTCATGTGAGATTATTAATCATCAGTAATTATAAAACCACTGTAATGTCTACACAGTAATTACATTAATGTCAGCTGTCTAGATATTAAAGGGAAATATATTTTAATTTTGAATTTGCCAAGCAGTCAGAGTGATGTGTATTAATGTCCCCTAGCTAGCAAAAACCAGGCTATATATTTCTGCCGTAAACATTTAATTCTTTAGATTAGGACATCTTGCATAAATAAACAACATGTTCCTTTTTAACAGTTCTAGATAGCCGTAATTGTTGCAAGTGTAATATTTTGGTCTATATGAAGAGAATAATCAACCTGGTTAACTATACATATAACTCAATCTGCTTGTGGTCAGTGAGAGCACCTGACTAGATGTATTGTAGGGTACTTGGTTCAATTCCTGGTCCGACTATATTTTTTCTACAATTACTGTTATAAAAGTTTCAATTTTAGCGGATGGTTTTTAAGAATAAAATATGAATAGAACACAGAAGTTAAGTCATGTAAAATTGTTCATATCAATTTGACATAAAACTATTATCATGGAGGGGAGGGGGGGGGACACAAAACAGGAAACTATTGTATTAGACGAATACTCAGAATGTGTAAATACACAAAGTCCTTCAAAATTCTATTGAGATAACGTGCTGGGATCAGACCATACAGAATCAGAGACCATAGGTGCACTAGTGTTGTTAAATACATAACTATGATGTGTAAGATTTATGTTCCTTTGGTGAACTCTTCAGGATAGAACCCATTCTACACAGAATTAAGGTGTCCCCTACCAGTGTGCTCTGTCCCATTGTGGATGCCATTGATGCTGAAACATTGGAATATTCCAAAAATGGGGGTTACCAGGTTGGAGGATTTTCCTGGAGTCTACACTTTACCTGGCGGAATGTTCCAATCCGGGACAAAACTCATAGGAAGTACACAGACCCAGTAGGGTTAGTAAGGTTACAGAGGTCATGGAGCATGTGCAGTGGTCAAGGTTACATTTCATGTACTAAATTACATTATTGTAACAGTTACTTAATAATTATGTACAGTCATGTAATCAATGACAATTGATAATGATCAATGGGCCTAGTCAGTAGTCATGGTATTACTAATACTAAGTAGCTAGCCTTCTTTGGAGGAAAAATTGTCCCACACATTTCTTAACTGGTAAGCTGTAAAAAACAAGACTTGGTTGCACAGAGTCTGGTTGCTGTAACTGATGGTTAACATATCATATTAGTATCATTGTTTTACTGTGCAATTAATTGCATACAGATACATGTCACATACTGTAATTTGAAATAGTTTCATTACCTAAGAGGGTGTTGAATCTAACCAGAATACTAATAATATCATGTGTTTATTTGTTTTTTCACTCATTTAAGATCACCCACGATGGCGGGCGGACTGTTTGCTGCAGACAGGAAGTACTTCTTTGAAATAGGAGCCTATGATCCAGGAATGGATGTTTGGGGTGGCGAAAATCTGGAAATCTCCTTTAGGGTGAGATTATACTCAGTCTGGTAAATTAAAATAAAAAGTTACTGGCAATGTAGATTAAAACTAGTGGTAACTTATAGAAAGAAATTACTGATAAATTAAATTAAAAGTTACTGGCAATGAAGATTAAAAACTTAGTCTAGTGGTAATTTAGTAAGAAAGTACTGGTAATTTAAATTCAAAATTACTCGCAATGTAGATATTATAAATAGTGGAAACATAACTAAGAAAGTACTGGTAACTTCAATTAAAAGTTACTGGCAATGATGTTGATTAAAAACCAGTTCTTAGGTAAGAAAATTACTGGAAACATAAGTAAGAAGTCACTTGTAACTTAAGTTTGACTTTATATTTTTTGTGCTATTTTATTTATTTTTAATTTAAGTATTCAACATGCTTTCAACCATTCTTTCTTGAAGAAATTACATGTAGGCTATTTAAAAAAAAATAAAATGTTTTTGTAAGATAATTACCTATCTTTAATTTTCAAATCTGTTTCAGACATGGATGTGTGGAGGAAAATTGGAATTTATTCCCTGTTCTAGAGTGGGTCACATCTTCAGAGCAAGCCATCCTTATACATTTCCAGGTATAAACTTAAGTTAACTGGGATGCTCATGTAAGCTGTAGCTAAACAATGATCAGCCTCTAATCTGAGGTGGATGGAACATATTAGTTGCTAAGTTGCAAGCAAACTCAAAATAACATGAAGAAATTGGTATAGGGCCATCCTTAAAAAATTGTTTTTTTGCGGTAACGCGACCGACTCACCAAAATCCACCCTACTGGATTTTTTTTAAGGGTTCAAAAAAATTTTTTTTTTTTTTACATATCCATTTTCTAATTTTATGCTATTGACATTTTTTTTAACGTCCCCATTGCACCTGTAGACGTCGTTTTTAAAAAAAGAACTGATGTGTTCTGATATTTGAACTGTTACAATAAAAGATTGGATTCATTAAGAATGCCTTAATTTTCTTGTTTGATTAGTAACTTAAAGTGAAATCTAAGACATAGTTAATACCTCTATATAATCGAAATTTAATTCTGACTTTTTGTCTCCAAAAAAAAAAAAAAAAATAAGCCTACCTACCTACCCACACCTAAAATGATGAGGCGCGTTACCGCAAAAAGAAATTTTTTTAAGGATGGCCTAGTTGAACATCAGTATCTCTAACACCAATGTCATGAATACAATGGACATGTCAAAATAACTATTTAAACCTCCGTCAATAACTTGAATTCTTTGATATCAAGAAGTTTTGTCTCAGTCTTAAAAAGTTCAGGAGAATGAGATTTGACTTTAGTTCTGTAGAATAACTTCCATGTATTACTGAAAATGACATAGACATTGAACTTTAGCTGCGAGTATAACATTTATGATAAAATCAGGTTTGATAAATTCTTTATGTCACTGGTAATGACATAGACACTGTAAAGGGTATTGTTTTTGATAAAGTCAGGTTTGATGAATCAATTCTAGATATCATTTGTAATGAAGTACTTCACTCTGAATTTTATCTGTTACTGTATCGTAAGGCTTATGTTATTGACAGTCTTTTTGTTTTGACAGGGAATAAGGACACGCATGGTATTAACTCTATGAGATTGGCAGAGGTCTGGATGGATGAATATAAAAGGCTGTTTTATACTCACAGGAAAGATTTATTGGTGAGATAATACATGTATACTGTTTACAGGGATATTTTTGGCCCTCGTTTTATTCTCACCCCTTTTGCCCTACGCACAGGTGGGTAAATTTAAAACAGGTCAAATTTATAAAACTCACTATGATTTCAGCTAATTTTGACTTGCAAAGTTTGCTTCTCACTGAAAATTCCACTTATACAGTAAACTGATGGGAAGAAGTTAATGTCAAAGGCATTGGTAAATGTTTTAAATGAGAAAGTAAAGAACAAAATTTAGAGCCAACTTGAAGGTTATAAGGTATGTTTTATTCCACCACAAGTAAAATTCTAGTATTTAATGTGATAATGATGTTTATGAATATGTTTTAGGGCCAGGATTACGGAGATATTTCTGAACGTGTAGAACTCAGAAAGAGGCTGAAGTGTAAGAGCTTCAAGTGGTACCTAGACAATGTGTACCCAGAAAAATTTATACCCGACGAGAACGTGCACGCCTGGGGAATGGTAAACAGAATGATACAAAAATGCTGTAAATGTTTCACATTTGGCGTGTACAATATTTGACGGAAATTCAATTTTCAACAAGTTAGCATAGATTTGATTTAGCGCTGTCTGAAATTGCTAGTTTTAAAAGTTAATATACAAGGCATTCAGCGATGTACTTGAATTACCGGACTCTGCTTTTTGCCAAAATCACTAAATAGTATACACCTCTAAATGTAATACGTTTACAGTATGCACACTAAATCACTATCAAATTTCTTTTTTCTAATTTCTATGCTGGAATTTTTACATGCATCATCCATGGAGATGTAAACTTAAGGGATACATATTTTTAAAAATATGTTAAATTATTAGGGAATTTAAAAAAAAAAACTCAGGATAAAGTATATAAACTTTAAATTCATGAATTGAATATCTGTCTGTATTCTCTTGCATGATAGATATACTTACAATCATATGTATTGTAATGTTTTAATTGCTTTATCATTCTACCCCCCAATGACCCAAGGGTGTGTCATGACCTTGACCCAAGCGCAATATGGGAAGTTCAAGGTCACTGTTAGAAAAATTTTATAATTCGTGTTTGATACAAATCTTTATTATACAAAAACTTACTTCTGAAAAACCCAGCAGAGGGTATTTTGTCCTGAATGGACAGTTCTAGTTTTTTATTTGAAAAGAGGGGATAGATAGGGGGAAATTTCTAATATTATTTCTCATTACAGAGTGTTTGTAATTATTTAAAGAGGAAATTTGTTATATTAAGGTGTCTTTAATAAACAGGTGAGGAATCCGTCCAGTAACCTGTGTCTGGACACCCTACAGAAGGACGAGAAGACGGTGTTTGATATGGGGCTATACAGCTGTCAGAATGGGGCTAGCGCTAACGAGGTATGCCTTCTAATTAATACACTACTAACGAGGTACATATAGATGTCAAAACGGCGCAAGAGCTAACGAGGTACGTTTTCTGATTGGCAGAAAGAACATACATCTTATTGCTTGTATTGCATGTGTTGTTAGGTATTTAGTTTGTCAGACCCATAAGAAGCGATGGTTTCCGTTTGAAGGAAAAACGATACACACAGAATCGAAGAGCAAGAAATGTGTTGTATCCACCTGTCGAACCAAACTGTTTGCTGTCCACCTAATCACCCCAGGCAAACAATTTGGTTCTTGGGTCTGAAAAAACACATGTTGCCATCGAACCTAGTCAGTAAATGTATACTGTATACAGGGTTATTTTCAGCCCTGTATATTAAGCTGTGTTCTTTTAATTTGCCCCATTTAAAATTTGCCCACTTGTGGCATGGACAAAATGGGCAAAAATAAAACATGGGCGAAAATTTCCCTGTATGCAGTATTATTATTATAAAGTGTTGACTTTCTGTTGATTTGTTTATTTAGTTTATTATCCCCTTTCTTCCAATACTTTAAGTACTTTGATTTTCCCAAGTCTCAGTCTAATCAGTACTTTGATTTTTGCAGGTGTTCTCCTTGAGTATAAATGATGAGCTCCGGCGAGAGGAGGCATGTCTGAGTGTCATATCGGAGGGAGGTCATGTGCCATTAGAACCCTGCACAGGCTCAGCCAATCAGAAATGGAAACACGATAAGGTAGGGGTCAAAGGTGAAAGGTTAGCCAAGGTCAAAATTGAAAGGAAAAGGATATCAATACCAATTATAATGACTTGCTATTCAGAAATTGATGCAAAAATAAAGTTAATTAAATATATAAAGTATACAACCTTTTGCAAGGACATTTATAAGAGGGTTAGATTGTTATATTTTGAAAGATATTTTAATATTAAATGATTTTTTACTTACTACAAACTTGAAGATTGAGTTTTTATGGTGGATACTGTTAAAATTGTAGTTTTTCCCAAAAGTCTCATTAAAGAAGTCAAATTCACTGCTTCCTATGTCTCTGTTAATTGAACTGTCTATATATAATATATATAAGACAGTGGTTGAGCTGGGAGGACCTTTATTTTTCAGGACAAAATGATTATAACGGGAACATCTTCTAGTGGGGACGTTTTGTGTCTGGATAAAAAAGACATAAAAAACAATGGCCTGGTGTTCACAGAAAAATGTAACGACAAAGACTCGCAGAAGTGGACGTTTGAACATTATCTAGATAACGCATAGGGTGAATCCAGATACTTATAGATAGTTATCTAGATAATGCATAGGATTAAATCCAGATACTTAAAAGATAATTATCATTATCTAGATAATGCTTAGGGATAAATCCAGATACTTAAAGATAATCAATTGTGGGATTAAATCCAGATTCTTAAAAGATAATTATCATTATCTAAATTACGTATAGAATTAAATCCAGATACTTTTAGATAATTATCTGATGTATGAAAATTATCTAGATAATGCAAAGGGATAAGTCAATAGTTTACACTGTATATGGTTAAGTTCAGATAATCATAAACAAATGAATCATCATTATCTAGATAATGCTATGGGTTAATGTAGAAAAATGTGAATACAATTTGAACCTTTTTAGAATAATTGTTTAGGTGTTAGTTTAACATCTTTTAACATACATAACATAAATTTCAGGTATTAATCAAGCTGGGCTTCTTGTGTAAAACTGGAAATATCCTACATCTCTAGTAACACAGTTATTATGATAGTTTTGAAGTGAGAAGTTAGAGTGTCAAAATCATCATTAAGGAGGTTGGGCAGTAAAAAATAAACCATCAGATATTACATACTGTAAAATCAAATATTTCCGTGGGGACAAATTTTATGAGGTTTTGGGAAAAAATATTGGTTTGTGGGGATCTGAATTCATGTTTTGAAAATGTTAAGTGGTAATGCATATGAAATTTTACATTTTGTGGAGATCATAGATTCAGGGGTCTCCATACCTCAAAAACAACGAAAATTAACCCCCAACAAAAATTAGTGACTTCACAGTCAGTCTTTTGATTTTATATCAGAAGATGTCTAGCTTCTATTGACAAAGAAAAATTTCATACATTTTAATTTTAAATTTTTTTTTGTATAATTATGTTTACATGGACCTCTTCTTCTAAAGGAGATCAAGAAAGTTCTCAAGATGGCCACAACCACCAGCCCTCTTAAGGTAGTCTTGTAGGGAATTAGTTATTAGATTGCTAGCGCTGGTCGCAAGCAAAGTTAGAAAATGTGAAAGGGGGTATTGTGTATGCCTAATGTGATAACCATCCATTTATAGAGTAATAGATAATTATAAAAAATATTTTCTTGGTCAGCATTATTAAAAAATAGCATTGTCAAAATTCAATTATTCTTTTCACAAGGTAAACAAAACCATAATTTTTTTGTCTTGATCAAATATAAACATGATAAAGTTTATAGATGATTAAAATAGCAACTTCTACTTGTTTAGTGGGTTTAATTATTATTTAAGCATATTGTATACCACTGGGCACAAATTGTGGGTATTTTATAATTATTCATCTGTCTAATTAAGATTATGGGAGTATTTATTAAATCTATATAATTATGTAGAAAATCTGAAAATCCCTTGAACAGTCTATTAACTACGCAGTAAAGCTCACTGGGCAAAAGAAATTACATGAGCTGTTAATGTATGCAAATATATACACAGATGTATTACACTGTATTTTGTTATTTCTCTGTTGTACTTAAAGTTATTTTGATTTTGTATTATTTTTTTTACAGTTATTGTACGAAATTATGAAGACCATATTGTTTTGAATCATTTACATGTTGTTAACTAAAAAACTAGAAAACTTAAATTATTTTTGAAATTGTTTTTAAGTTTTGTAGTGGATATTAATAAGAAAACTAGATTAGTCTTCATTTAGACACAAAACGTAATGAATTTCAATCATCAAATAAGATTTTGTAATAATATAGAATAGATTTATCCTAGTCGAACTGTTTGAATTCCAATTTCTCTTTAAATTGGATATACCTAACTTAAGATTGATTATGAACTTGTTCATACTTTTGGTGTTTTTTGTTTAAATATAATTGCTTTTCTCACAGGAACGATAATTTTTGGAATGGTTTCAAAATTTTTTAAATTAAGGATGCAACTTGTTTGTTAATTAATTTCTCCAAACTACAGCAAATATAGCATTGTGTGAAAGCAGTCTCATATTTCAACCTGCACTTTGCATGAGCGAATTATCCTTTCAGATCTGAATTTATTTCTTCTCTTAACCTCGTATTTGCATTTCCATCTTCTGTTATTTGTACGAGTAAATTGCAATTTTTTTATGCAATAACTCAATCTAAATATGATTTCAGATATCATTATTTTTGTAAGCTCTACATTGTCCGAGGTTTTTTTTTGGATTGAGACTGTGTATGCTGTTTCAGAGTAATTTGTTGTTTACAAGGGGTAGGGGTAGGAACTCCTATGATATTTGTTGTTGTCCATTACTTTTTCTCATGATCATTGAATTCCGTTTTGCCTCAAGTATAAAACCACTGACTGTATTTGCTCATTGATTTTAAGGTCAACCACCGTTTTTTGAAAAAAAAAAATATTTTTGTTTGTTGAGTTTGACATGAGAGATAATTATACTTTGCCTCTGGTATCTGCGATTTTTATATCTAAATTAAAAACGTGTAGTAGAATTGAATGAATTTTTAGATGTCTCATATTTTGTATTAATTTATAAAGACTATTATGTCAATTTTTCTGTACATGATATTTTGTACATGTAATATACATGGGTATTTGTATTATGAATTGCATATGAGTTTTTGTATATACACATGTACAGTTACATCTGTGCCAACAGGAAATGGTGACATATATTTATTACAAAATATTTAAGGTGGAATACTTGTAACCTTCTGCTGGAAAAGAAAGATAACTCTTAAAACTGATAAATCCTCACATATGTTAAAAAAAAACATTGCTCCATATTTGCTTGTATTTGATTATATCCTTGGTTTTTGTTTGGGATTTTAAACAAAAGGGTTTTTTTGTGGCAGAGGGTTGTTTTTCTGTGCAGTTTTTGGAGAGATGTTTTCTTTTGATAATTTGCTTTGAATTACGTCTCAAACATAGTATAACATTTCCTGTATTCTATGGAAAAAACAGACTTTGATTATTTATATTTTTACAATGTTTGAATCCATTACCAGTAAACATATCACATGTTTTCCTTTTCTGTTATTTTTTTCAGGTATCTATCAATCATTGTTTTATTTTTTTCTTCTATTATTAATGTTGCTCTTTTGTCATGAAAAATCAATATTAAAAACAATCATATTTTTTATAATTATATATAAAACTTAAATTGGCACAACAATTTATTCAACCTTTTTACCCTACATCAGATTCTTGGCAATCCTGGGTCAATTTAAAATTATTTTCTTGATTTCATTTTGTTCCCAAAATTTCCTTGCCCTTCACTTTTACTGCACACATGCGTGATATTTACACCATTACAAACAATTATTCACTTATTTATAAAACCCATTGTTTAGGTAGGGTGAAAATTATTTACAGTGTGTTATTAAAATGTCTGTAATGGAAGCTCCCTGCTTACTTTCATTTTAAGAATATATATTGTTTTCCAATTAGTTTTGCCAGTAGTAGCTTGAGAGTGGTTTGTAACTTAAGTATATCATCATATGAGAAATGATTTTGTATGTTAATAGATATTTTAAATATTATATATATATGGTTTTGTGATGCATAGATTAAAAATGCACAAATACATGTAATTTATTATACATGGGAACTATTATAAATGTTGAAACATCATATGTGACTTGTTCTTTTGTGGATTTTTGTTGCAAAATCGCTGTTGATTATTGACTCGAATCTTATTTTGGATAAACTATATTCAATAGTTCAATGAAGACCTTAGATCACTTATTTTAAAAGCTCCTAAATATAGGCAAACCCGGTCCTTCAACTAGCATCAGAATTTCATAAATACATGTATTATGGATTATATTGAAAATGACGCCAGACGATTGGCCAGATATGAAAAAAAAAGACGTTGACACCTTGTCAGAATTGATTTAATGTATCAGATCCATGTTAAATTCGCGTAATTAAAGATTGAGGGACAATATGAAAACCATCTATCCTTCTGTATTCAATAATCCAGAAGTGAAAAAAGAATTAGATAGATTACATAATCAGTATGTACTGGTCCCTGCCGATAAAGCAGGTAACAACATTGTCTTCGTTTGTAAGGCTCATTATATAAATTGTATTTTAGAAGAACTTGAATATAATTCTACAAATGGTAATCCTACTTATACTCATACTACCTTTCTAAGGGAGAAATTCTTCAAAATCATATGTCAGTTTTAAATATTTTTAATATTCCACAGAGCCAAAATGAATTTGAACTGCTATATATATATACACAACCATTCCCCATGATGAATTATAGTTTAAGCTTTTTGATATCACTGACAGCTGCTTTTTCAATAAAAATGGAACTCGTAAATTTACTTACTTTGGTCATTTGCAAAATTATTTTTTTGAACACATTCTGATTGCACACACAAGTACTTTGAAGTTGATATCAAAGCGATGCTTGGGTTTCTGATTGACAATATGTATGTGATTTTTCGAGACCAGATATTCCAACAATCTATTGGAATTCCCATTGGTACCAAATCGCTCTGTTATTACCAGACCTATTTTTATATTCATATGAAGCAGAATTTGTGCAAAATTTAATGCGTGAAAAGAAGAAAATACTTGTGACCTTCAACTCGACATTTAGATATAATTTCCATTCTTACGTCGATACGATATATCCTAGTGAGCTTAAGTTAAAATTCAAAAGATACCACAGAGTCTGACACATGTTTCATACTTTTTAGATATTTTACTTGAAAAGAACATTAATGATAGTCTATATAACAACCAAGCTATATGATAAACGTGATGACTTTAACTTTTCTATCGTCAACTTCCCTTATTTATGCAGAAAGTTACCTTCATCACCTGCATACGGAGTTTATATATCTCAGTTGATTCGATACGCAAGAGCATGCTCTACGTATGAACAATTTCTAAAACGAGGTAAATTATTGACAAGCAAGTTGTAATTAAAAGAAAATTATCAAAATGTCTCGTTTAAAGTCATCGTTTCGTAAATTCTATGGTCGGTACAATGACCTTGTCAGCAAATACAATTTATCATTGAGACAAATGCCGACTGACGTTTTTCATAATATTTGTTATTCCATTATTTATACACTGAATGGACGATGGATTTTACCGTTATTTCCCGATCATGACAAGGAGCACACGGCGGGTGTGATCGGTCAGCAGGGGATCGATGCTCACTCACCCATGGCACCCCATCCCACCTTTGATTTTTCAGAGGTCCGTGTTTGCTCTGCTCCTATTTTGTATTGTTTTATGGACTTTGATATTGAATACTGTTCGTTATCTCCATATCCTTCTTTCATTACTTTGAGAATGCAGTTTCCAAATGTATTTGATATATTTTGGACTCCCTTATTATTAATCTAACTTACTTTTGAAAAGTTCCTCAAGTCTTTGATTGTGTAAAAATTATAACTAATGTTAATGTTCTATTATTATTTTGAGAGGCAGAAAAGAAGATATTTTAATCCGCCACCATTCCACCAAAAATATAGTCCCTAAGGCTGCTAGTTTTCAAACGCAGTATACCATTTCTATTTTTTACTGGTACAATTGTGATGAGGAAAGGAAAATACTGTTAAATTTCTTACACCTTAATATGTAAGACATACATGTATGTGCAAATATACTTTGAAAAATTCATCTAGTCAGAAAACAGATAAGAATCCTACATTAAGGGAAAAAATTATGGAGAAAAGTTGGCTTTGAGGAAATCCTACTCTACCACCTTAAAACTTGAAGATTTAAGAATTTAACATTTTGGGACAAACTTGATAATTGTATTTTTAAATTTTGTATTTCATTACATTAAAGCATTTTTAAAGATTACTCATGATTTAGCTTTCCTCACAATATAGCACCATTTGGTACATAAATATTAAATACAGCACGACATAGATATATAATATAAACCCGAAATCCAAGTCGATGCTTCGATCTAGCATTATTGTACACTGTGCAGGTTTTGTGATTAAACCCATATGTTGCCGCACGTGAAATCTCGACAAAGGCCTCACTGTGTCACTGCTGAGTCTTAGTGGTCGTGGAATATTGATTAAGGCGACACGTTTTCTTTTCGAACGCTTTATATCGCTCACAAAGTCAAGGTGAAATCAATATGATCCGATTTAAGGAGAAAATATCAAAGTTATTTTTGTACAAGAAACAATTTAAAATTTGAATACTATCTCTCTGCAAATATGAATTATTACAAGTATTAATGACAACAGACATTAGTGCTGAATTATTTTGACTGAAGTTGTGTAATGATCACTAGAAGCCGTATTACTTTATATTGTTTACGCGTATATATTGCTAAGTATAAAGAACCCAATCAATGGATTGTTTTTATCATCTATTGATCAGTCATGTCAATAAAAATTTTGTATGCACATCTCAAGTTGATTTCATCGCTACTCTTGTTCTACATCTTCTAAGTGTGTTTAGATGTCACGCATTTAGTTAAAGTCGCACAAATAACCGACATATTATGTAAGGATTTATTATGTCTTATCCTTTTACTCCGTAATACTCAAAGACGTGACATCTTCGCCGAAGAATGTGGATTATTTACTTTTTAAGAGTTTTGTTATTAGATCCGCGCCGGAGAATGTGGATGGTGTACTTTATAGGATTGTTCTTTCTGGATCCGCCTAATGTTGTTTGTGACGAAGACACAGGGGGCGAGAGTTTCTTACAGCAAGTTTTAAACGATTTACGGAACGAACAGAATGTGGATTCTTCAACCACCTCCACCACACCCAATCCGCCACTTACATCGCCAAACGTGTCACCGTCAACAACGATCAATTCGAACACTACTTTCACTTTCAATATTTCCACCAGCTCAACTTCAACGTCCAAGGCATTCCTCAACTTGACCGTCTCCACGACGACGGAAGGAACGGGAGGAAGTGGTGCAAATGATGACGATATACAGTCCTTGATATCCTTTCTAAATAACGCCAATAGATCACAAACCAACGATACTGGCGCTTCATTACAAAGCCAAGTTCAAGACATATTTTCTAAGACTTCCGCTTCTGTCAACAGCACGCCAAACACCAATACCATATCAAGCACAGCCACACTCAAATCAACGGACGTTACTCAGAATTGTGCAGCAAGAGACATTTTACAGTCTCTTTGCACTGAAGACCTACCAAGTCTGGTGAAAATTGCCAATATCTGGGATTTGTATTACGTTTTGTTTTCTGATGACGTAATGAACGAGTTATTGCTAAACTGTGCAAGCGGTGAGTGGTGTATTCGAGATGAGTTCGATATATTTCGTGCTAAGATGACGGAGAAAGCCGATATGGTTATGAATTCGGCCATGTTTGCCGAGGCTTGCGATCAAGTCTCCTTGAAATGTCTACAAAGTGCTGTCCAGCACTTTGAGTTGTGCTCCGTTGGACCGGTAAGTTTATTTCTTATCAATTTAAGAGTTTTATCAATTCAGACAAAAAGTTCATTAATTTTACATTTTTAAAATCTTTTTTTTTCCCCTTTAGAGACTGAGCTTTATGTTTGAGAGTGTAAGATTGATGTGCTCTGTAAGGGAAGTGACGTCATCATCGGATATACAATGTACGTCACAAATCCTTGCTGCTTTACACGTGACATTAATGGATATTCTTAGAAAAGAAAACAATAAAAAGGTATTATTTTGCCTCAGGGTTGGTTAATGAAAACGAATTCGAAAATTAAACAAATAAACTTATTTAAAAAAACATATACGAAATATATGTTGAATGTATTCTGGGTTTTTTTCTGCAATGAAATTTATTGTAACATAATTTTTATGAAGTGATCTTTTGAAAAGTGAATGGGTTTTGCGTTTTACAGGATTTGAATACTGCATTTGAAAATGATCAATGTAGAACCACGGAAGCATTGGTAAGCAAGTTTTTTTTAAAGATATTACACAGCATTACGACATTTATTACGTCATAGTTTTTTCTAACAATTTATTCATGTACTCATTTATTTAAGAAACATATGCATGGAGATAAAGAACAGTATTAATGCTCAAAAGTCCTTAAAACATTAATAAGACATGAAGAAAACATGCACTGACCTCCCAAACATGCGGTGGGATCAGATGCCTTGGAGTTGTGAGCACCCCCTGACATTTATTGTATTTTATTTTGTTTTATTTTCAGATGGCAAGAACTTACCTGTGTACCTGTAGTAAATGCATTGATAGTGTAAATGGAATGTTATTAAGGTAAATTACATATTTTGTTTAAAATGCAGAACTTTGAGTTCTGAAAGTCCCCAAGTATATTACAATACGTACCAAGCTACATAATCATTAAATTGTTTCTTTATTTGAAAGATCCTTAAAAAAACGTAAAAACGGCTTCAATGTCGGTCGATAATTACGAAGATTTATCAACGTTGTATATTTGTATAGAATATTCATAAAGACTATAAATAAATTACTA
>PRKT01001795.1:18518-42185 GCA_003671525.1 Saccostrea glomerata | reverse complement strand
TTCATTTAATTGAGTGACTGAAAGTAATGGCGATCGACTTCTGCAGGATGGGCTATGTGATACCTCCATAGACCTAAAGAATACATGCTGAGCACATATTACTCCTAATCGAGAATTAATGGGTGGAAGATCTGATAACCATATGTACTTAACTGTGTGGGATTGTTTTGCATAATATGGAATAAAGAAAGTAATTTTGTAGACACTATATTTTGAACTGAGATAGAATGTCTTTTTAAGCGCTAAGCGTAGCGCAAAGCGCTTTCTGTCAGCGTAAATCTACTTCCGTTCGCGATCCAGCGCCACTATAAGCAAGTCAGATAACTCCTCTTGTTATTCTAAAAATATGCAACTGGAAATCCCTGACTCTCTTCCTGCTAATTTAGTGTACAGCTGCGTTACGTGCATTTCTAATAATAGGAAGCAATTAGTGAGGTAAAGAAATATTCCACAGTTAGTAGATAAAAGCAGTTCTTATCAAGCTCTTCTCTATACATTGTACTACAGTAGTTCAATTAAATCATGTCGGCACACGTTACTTTTGTATCATGTAGCTAATTATTGCTGCATTTATTCGCAAAAACTTAATTAAAAGCAGTATATTATTTATCATGTACATGTAATATAGAGATTGAATAAATACATAATTTAAAAATCAGATGGCATTTTAATAATTAAGTTTTTTAAATCTCAAACTGGAAGAGAGTTATTTAAGATTCAGTATTAAAAAAATAAAATTGATTAACAATGCACTACTTACATAATATGGTGTGTTCTTTATAACTTATATCCATATGAACTATTTTTTTTCTTCTGGACCCAAACTTCGGGCAATGTAACTAAAACAAGCCTTCCTTTTAACACTTTGCACCATGCTGAGAGCTATCAGTGAAGTTGATTTTCGCATTTAAGTATCAATTAGTAACAGACTGGAATGCATTCATGGACTGTCTTTTTAATGTCTTTACTTGCGTTGTACTCTATAATTGTATCACATGGGTAAAACATTATGTAAATAATTCGAAAGGAAAGGCAGTTTCCGTGGCTGTAAAGACATGTAGGGCATGTGGTGGTTGTGTTTTCAATTCAATTGTGTTTTCATAGTAAAACTTATTTATCGGAATATTGTGCTTTAAAATTGTAAGTGTAGTGTTCAGGATATGGCGAAAAAAATGCTAAAACCTTAATTAACGTTCTCAGCAATGGACAGGGATAGGGCTAATGTAATGTTAAGCAAACAGTTTGATACATGAAGTAGGAAACTATAAGGAAGAAATAGTTTATGTAAAAATGTGCCTCAGCTGTGTTGCCGATTCTGAACGAAGACTAAATAAATAAACAGAATAAAACAATGTTGTATATCTTCATGAAGATTTATAAATACTTGAGATTAATACTTGCATATATTTTCTTTCTTGGTCTCTCGTTTTATTTTGGCAACTTCATGTACCTAATAATAGCAATTCTCCCGAACCCTTTCGACAAGACATGTAAGATCTGTTGTCGAAAAGTTTTGTTAGAAACAGTTTTTTCTTTTAATTTCTCAAAAATAATTTAGTCTCTCTGTGCATTTTTTAATTATTAAATATTTGAAAGAATGTAATGCTAAAACACTCGGGAATTCAACTTAATATCAGCCTGTGTTAAAGAAAAGACAATCTCGGCCTTATCCAAGTTCCCCTGTAGTTAAATTCTTTTTTATACATGTATATTTCTTTAAATTTGTAAATATACAAATTATACAGTGTTAGTGTTAAAAGTTAAAAAAAAAAGGCATGTTTAAATTAAAAAAAGAAGAAATAGCTAGATTGTGTAACTGTAATTACGCTACATAAAATAATATATATTTTAAATTTTTACTATCATTCTTCACAATTTTTGCAGTCTGACATCCAATAGTCTGTAAATAATAAATAACAATAGGATCGAAAGACACTGTCATAAAGAAAGCAAATCATTTACAATATTGGAGTTCTATTGTCAAAAAAATAAGTTTTTTTATAAAGCTTATTTTTCTCTTTTTTAATCTCATTGTGTTAGTGTAGATATATCATCAAAAAGGAATTATTGTCCGTGATTTTTTTCACATCTTCATGATCTTTGAAACCGCATATTTACAAAAAATAATAAATACTACGACATGAGGAGATAATGTTTATGCACTCGCAGCAGAGTATAATGTTAAATATCAACAAATTGTAAGTAATAGTATGGCAACTTGTGCTTTTGACAGGCTTAGATTTTGATGGTGAGAAAATGTTGAAATTACAGCTTAGTTTAGGTCAGATTATTTTGACATGGCCGCAGATCTATCCAAAAGAAAGGGTTGATAACAAGTGTAACAGCGGGGATTCACACAGCGGAAAAGAAAATGGTGAAATGATTAGAAGCAGACCATCTCAATTTTCTCTCACAACAACCTAATTCATTTATCTTGAAAACGATGGTTTTGATTTTAAGTTCTGTGTTAAAACAGTTTATTTTTCCGTTTCCCGTTCTATATCCTGCATAATGATTAGTGTGTATGGCAGTTTTGAAACTGGCGGCATCGGATATTTGCATTGTGCCCAGTGGTTCATCTACTTCAAAGTCACAGAGAACACGAAGCAAACCAAGTTAGACTGCCCCACATTTTGTGAACGCAATTTTTTCAGGAGCGTTTTAAGTGACGACTGGATTTTACTGTTTTCTGATGAATGGAGAAATATTGAAACCAAGACCAAACATTGAACAATAAAGGTATATTTACAATTATATAATTATGTATATGTTACGATAAGTTTAATTAAGGTAGTGTCTTCAAATGAATTCTACCCTTAACTATACAGTTCATGAGGATTTCGATCCTTGGTCAAGGTAGTTGCTTTCTTTAATGTGTGAAATGCTAAATAAACACTTTAGCGATCATTTTATTTGCAGTAAAACTACCTGCATGTACATGTTATCATTTATTTTTCTGAACCCCCCTTTTAAAATTCAAGGCGTTAGTAATTAGTGTTATAATTGCATATGTCCTGTCTGAACTAATTTGAATGCTAAATCTTGATTAATGCAATAGTATATGATCTGGTTTTATATGAGAAAATTAACACCATCCTCAAAAAAAAATTATCTTGTCTTAGTTTGTCTAAATGTGTGACTGTGTAGACTGGGAGTACATGCACGTGTTCTTTAGATGAATGACATTTCCAAACGAAAAAACCAACGGAAAGACTTTTTCGATTTCACAAAAATTGTGCAAGAACCACTGCTCGACTCTGGTGCACAACGTGTAATCCGGCATGCCTGAAAAAATAAATGCCCATGGGTTTTGAAAAATTGAAAGTTTAAAAAGAATTATATGAGATGATTTACGAGTCTAAAATTTTATCAATAGGTCAACTATGGATTTGTTCAAAATATGGCGGCCAGATTTCATTTGGACATGTTGGAAATGCATTCAGCAAGCTTTTAAGTGTTCAATTGCATCAGCCATAAGGAAAGCATAGAAGTGCAGCTTCGGTCAAAGAAAGTAAATGTGATGGATGTGTTTGAAATCAAATTGTTCAACAATAATCAAGAGAGGGACTTGCCTCCTTCTCCTTTTTTCCTTTCGGGATATAGACTGGACAATACAGTTTTCAACGTACTTTGAATATTGTTTGTGACGTCAACATGCTACTGCATGCTCATTGAACCCCTCCCCATGTTGAATACGGCTTGAAATCAGTCAAAAAAACTGTATGCGTTTGTATGGATTATATGTTGTTTATTTATAGATTAAATAATACTGTATTACATCATTAGTATATTGAGATAAAAATGTCCCTCGAAAGTCTTTTTTTTTCAATAACATGTAACATGTATGTTTTTTTCCTGTAAAAAGTGTATATTGTATCAATTTATTTTTAGAGGAAATTAACCCTCTGTTGTTCTGATGTTTTCTATATATAATGTTTATTTTCTTACTGCGAATAATGACTTTAAAATCTAGTATGTTAATGATGGTTGCTCTGCCTTTGAAATACTGAATGTGTAATGAACCAATGTGAATTTAGAGTGGAAATTTACCCTGTAGACTTTTGCTATTTTCAAACTGTAAATGTTTGTAGGTAGCACTGTATCACTGATATTCTTTGCGAGGATATTTACTCCGTAAACATGGTCAAATCAAAAAAGCTATGTAAACGATGGATGCTTTGGCTTTCAAATACTGAATGTACAATGCACCAGTGTCATTTTTGAGAGGAAATTTACTCTGTAGATTTTGATAACTTGAAAATGTTTTGTAGATATGTTGTTTTGCTCGTGCACCAAGACAAAAACAAATGTTCGACTAAATATAAACCTTGCTCAATGCAGAAAAAGTGTTCAAAGTCTTGGGAAAAGTGGGGAATTATTTTATTTAATGATTAAATTTGGACATATACACCATGTGGATAAAACCACAAAATAAGGAGTAAAATGCTGTTTATCTCCACCTCCTCACCAATTCTCCATTGGAGTCGGTGAACTCCATCTAGTATTACATAATGGAATCCCAAAATGCAATGCAAATATGCAGGAAACACAAAATTTCCAAGAAATCAATGTCCAAATAGGATATAAAAATAACTTGTTTAAGTTATTTTTCAAAAAAAAATTGTGCGTGTGAAATAATGTAAAATAACTCATTTGAGTTATTTTTGAAAATAACTTGTTTGAGTTATGCCCCTGACTGTTGATAGGACACTTATTCTTTTGCTAATTTCAATTTGTAATTGTAGTAGAAAACACTGTATGAGTGATATTCTGTGGGAGAAAATTTACTCCGTAAAATCTACAAGCTATATAATCGATGGTTAGGTTGGCTTTCAAATACTGAATGTACATTGAACCAATGTGAATTTAGAGGGGAAATTTACTCTGTAGATTTTTATTACCAAACTGTAATGTTAGTAGTGAACACTGTATCAGTGAAATTCTTTGGGAGGAAATTTACTCCTGTAAAGCTTTGTTATATAAAGGCTATTTGCTTTTGAATTGACTACTGTATGTTTACTGTATGAATGTCATTTGAGAGGAAATTTACTCTCTAGATTTTTGCTATTTTCAAATTGTAATGTAGTGTGAATACTATATCAGTGATAGTCTTTGGGAGGAAATTTACTCCGTAAAATCTAGCTGTGTAAACAATGGTTGCTTTGGCTTTTAAATACTGAATGTACACTGCACTGACGTGCATTTTGAGAGGAAATTTACTCTGTAGAGTTTTTTCTATTTTGAAATTCCCGCCAAAATATGGCTGAAATATCGCCGACTTGGCGTTAAACAATATGAAATCAATCAATCTATTTTGAAATGTAGTGGTGAACAATGTATCAGTAATATTCTTTGGGAGGAAATTTACTCCGTAAAATCTAGTTATGTAAACGTTGGTTTCTTTGGCTTTGAAATACTGAATGTACAATGCACCTATGTGAATTTAGAGAGGAAATTTACTCTGTAGATTTTTGTTATTACCAAACTGTAATGTTAGTAGTGAATACTGAATCAGTGATAGTCTTTGGGAGGAAATTTACTCCGTAAAATCTAGCTATGTAAACGATGGTTGATTTGGCATTGAAATACTGAATGTACAATGCACCGACGTGAATTTAGAGAGGAATTTACTCTCTATACTTTTGTTAATAACAAACTGTAATGTTAGTAGTGAACACTATCAGTGAAATTCTTTGGGAGGAAATTTACTCCGTAAAGGCTTGTTATAAAAAGGATAGTCGCTTCTGAATTGACTACTGTGTGTTACTGTATGAATGTCATTTTGAGAGGAAATTTACCCTCTAGATTTTTGCTATTTTCAAATTGTAATGTAGTTGTGAACACTATATCAGTGATAGTCTTTGGGAGGAAATTTACTCCGTAAAATCTAGCTGTGTAAACGATGGTTGCTTTGGCTTCAAAATACTGAATGTGCTATGCACCTATGTGAATTTAGAGAGGAAATTTACCCTGTAGATTTTTGCTACTTTCAAATTTTAATTGTAGTGATGAACACTGTATCAGTGATATTCTTTGAGAGGAAATTTACTCCGTAAAATCTAGCTAGGTAAGTGATGGTTGCTTTCGCATTGAAATACTGAATGTACAATGCACCAATGTGAATTTAGAGAGGAAGTTTACTTTGTAGATTTTTTGTTATTACCAAACTGCAATGTTAGTAGTTAACACTGCATCGGTGATATTCTTTGGGAGGAAATTTACCCCCTAAAATGTAGCTGTCTATTACACTGTGTCAATGTCATTTTTGAGAGGAAATTTACTCTCTAGATTTTTGCCTTCTTCAATTCGTAATGTGGTAGTGAAAACTGTTTCAGTGATAGTCTTTGGGAGGAAATTTACTCCGTAAAATCTAGCTATGTAAACGATGGTTGCTTTGGCTTTGAAATACTGAATGTACAGTGCACCTATGTGAATTTAGAGAGGAAATTTACTCTGTAAATTTTTGCTATTTCTAAATTGTAATTGTTGTAGTGAAAAATTGTATCAGTCATATTCTTTAGGAGGAAATTTACTCCGTAAAATCTTGTGATATAAAGGATAGTCGCTTTTGAATTGACTACTGTATGTTAACTGTAAAGTGTCATTTTTGAGAAGAAATTTACCCTGTAGATTTTTGCCCTTTTCAAATTGTAATGTGGTAGTGAAAACTGTTTCAGTGATAGTTTTGGGAGGAAATTTACTCCGTAAAATCTAGCAATGTGAACGATGGTTTGTGTTCTTTAAACTTTTAATATTCGCACCAATAAATATCTTGTAAACTGTTATTTGTTGAGTTTTGTCAATACCTAAGGGCAAAATGCTTAAAACAGAAAAAAAGATTTTCTGTTTTGATTTTGGAATGCGTTTACCGCTTTTCTATAAAAGTTTTGTCTAAAGTATTTTTGGTTCGCTTGGGTATCCATTTTTGAAGCCACTCGTCATAAAATCTCGTAGGATATCGTGTGAGTTGACCCGGAAGCATATAAACGCTTTTTTTGTTCCGATGTGTACATAGATTTCAAGCACGTATTTGACAACGACTACAGCACAAAACTCAGTGATTACATTGGTTACGATATGTTTTGTCAACATTACTGCCATGAAAAAGAAGATAAAGTATTTTAATTAGAATTGGTTGAAAATGTTTGACATCGTGTATGAAAGCAAAGAGGCTCGCAGTTTTATCAATAAAGTCAATAGAAATCACTCGATTGACCAAGCCATGTGGCACATCTCTACTTTCGTTTTTGATCATTGCGGGAAATCCGATTTATTTAACGAAAGATAGGAACAAGTTTTAGATGTAGATTAAACTATGTCATCATTTGTTGTGTTTGATAACTGAATAAACATTCAGTCTAAGAATAATTGCTTCTAGGCTATATCAGCAAAGATCACCCTTGAAAAGGCTAAATTAAGCAGCCAAATAATTCAAAGCAAAATGATGAGCATGAAAAATATTTGAATTTGTATAATTTATATCAAACTTAAGGTGTTTGTCTACTTCTTTGCAATAGATATTTAAGATTTATTCTTGTAGTTTTCATTTAAGACCAAACATGTATATTACATGCAACATATGTTCATAAATCCAAGCGTAATACAACGCGCGCAATGTTACCGCTTTTAAGGTCTGAATCTCCCTATTTTTCATCACAACAGGTAAACATGTTTGACTTGCAGGCACATCTTTTCATGTAGGATTTTGGCAGTGTGTTTTTCCATGAAGTAGATCATTATTTAATGAGCTTGAGGGATGCCATATTTCCCAAACTTGAAAACCTTTTATAAAGAGTTTATACGTATATTGTAAAAGTTTGCTGTATAAAGTGTGAACTCGCACAAGTTTGTATCCTGTCATGTGTATTTCTAAAATTTCTTTTATTGGGAGCAATTAAAACCACAGTAATCACTGGTAGCACAGTTGACACCTTGTTGATTACCTGTTATCAGCAGCAATAAACAGATATCCTACCGATAAACATTGAAACAGCCATGTTTTCTGCACACGGAAATACTGTATAATTCAAAGCGAATTGGTAAAAAATCTGGAAACTTAGAAAAATTTGTAGAAATGGGGGGAAAAAAATTATTCAGTAGACAAGCGGTAGACATGGTTCAAAATCGGTAGACTCCTGAAAAAATCAGGAAAGTTGGCATGTATGGATAAGATCGTAGATAATATTGAAGTCAGCTTTGATATTATTTCCATTTCTATTATTTTTCTCTGTGATAACCCTTTGAAAGTTAGCGGAGTTGATTTCTTGATAATTCTTAGCTGCATAACTGTAGCTCTCTGACAAAAAAATATATTGAAATACCAGAGAGCTATATGCAGTGCCAATCATTGAAAAAAAATTGTATATTTATTGCGCACAAAAAAGTGTGCTCGGTTCTGGATTAATTCTTTTGAATTTTGCCCAAAATTACTTTAAAGCTAGATTTCAAAAATGTCCTTACTCCTCTATCAAGTACTCTTAGGCCAAAAAAATAATAGTCTTGTTTCCTGCTACCAGCCAGAAAAAATAGGGTAGGTAGGTAGAAAAATTATTTTATTTTTTAATTTAATTTTTTTTTGCCAACAGTATTTTTGTAGTAGTATTGAACTACTACAAAACCAAATTGAAAATGTCATAGCTAAGGTCAATATCATCTTTTGAAATGAAATTCCATGTCTTTTGATGCACAACTTAAGTGGAATTTTATGAAAGTCCATATTTTAAACATATTTCATGTAATACAACTTGAGTATATATATTTTTTTTTCACTTTTGAAACATGAAATTCCTAAAATTTTGAATTTTCCCCCCAAAAGCTAAAAAAAACTTTAGGGTCGGGTGCAGAAAAATAGGGTAGGTCGGGTAGCAGGAAACGAGACTATTTTTTATTTTGGCCTTATAGTTTACAGAGCACATTAGTCCGAGTTAGTCTTCAAACCAATATGGCAGCCTGAAATAGGCGAACTTTTTTGTGCACAATAAATAATTTTACAGTTTTTTCAATGGGTGGCACTGTAGCTCTCTGGTCTGTCAAAAAAAAAAAAATTGGATAGCAACATTTCTGCAGCTAGATAATTCTACCGGAGTGTAAATTAGGCATGTAAATAGGTCATGAGCTAAGGAGGCTTAGTGAACATTTTCGGAATCTCAAACACCTGACAACGTACAGCGGACTGCGGACTTTTCACTTTAGGGAACGTGTCACAAAAAATAATTTTTTTTGCACAAGTTATACATTGTACGGAGGAAAGTTGACTAAAACTAAAAAGTAGGTAACAGTGACTTACTTTTGACATTAAGTTTTATGGCTATCTTTAAGTATCTCTAGTACTTATTGGCTTAGAATCTTCAAACTTTGTCAGTTAATATATCTTGGGTTTTCTGAGATTGTCGACCAAAAAAAGGTCACTATGACCTACATCTGAAATTTTATAGCTATATTTAAGAATCACAAATACTTATTGGCTTAGATTAATCAAACTTTGTCAGTTCATTTCAATATTTCCACTTACCTGCCTCCTTAACTATTTGCAATTTCCCTCTAGTTCCCCATACAATGCGTCGATATATTTTTTTAGAGTAACTACGGTATCACCTCCAGTTATCCCCCTTAACTATAACTCTTCAGTTTTCTCTCGACGCCATATTGGACATGCGGTTTTCCTCATACAGTGCAAAATAAAGTTTATATTGGCGTTTTTGGAAGCGTTTATCCCGTTGTAATTATGGAGAAAGAGTTTAAAGACTGTTCTAAATGTTCGGGTAAGATGAACATTCTAGATGATCACGTTTTTTGTTACAAACATCGTCTCTGTAACGAGGCCTTTCCATGTGACACTTAGTAAAACCTGGTCAAAGGAACGGCGGGATAAAATAACGAAGATGATCGAGAAAAGTGTACAGAAAACAATTAAAATGAACAGTAAGGTGCCTCAGTCCGTCTGTGGAGACGGCATGGCAGTGCAGGACGTAAGTCCGTCTGTGGAGGCGGCAGTCCAGGAGTCAAACGACAATGCCTTACTGAATGCCGAACGTAACAGACCCGACGTCGTGGATTTATCCGCAATTATTCAAGAACAAGTAAGACAGCAGGTCGAATTGTTACTTAAACAAAAGAATGTTGATGAAAATTTTAATGATCAACATAACATATCGGCATTTGCAACAAACGAGGCAAGGTTGACCAGAGGAAATGAGACCACCAATTCCAAAACGGCAACCATAAGCAGACCTCATTTTGACAAGTTTAAGGCTTATGATGAACAAATGTCAGCCTTTGAGTCCAGTGTTGCAGATGTGTTGTCTGTTAATGCACGAGATAATGATTTTGAGGATATAGATTCTAATGCATCATTTGGTGGTTTGTGTACCAATTCAGATGCGGCCGTAGAGGTGCCTTTTGGTGCACCAGATTCTTCTGATCCGCTACAGTGGAACGGTTTTGTTTCAAAGATGGCAAAAGTTCTCAATATTGATCTTGAAGCTGAGGATCCATTAGAAAATGAAAGAAAATCATTTATTTCTTCGCGATTGAAGGGAGACAAGAGTGACAAGAAAAAGTCTCTCCTTAAAATGCCTATTGAAGGAACACTCATTGATATGATTAAGACGGTTGAGAAAGAAGCTACGTCGGGGCATTTGAAAAATAGGTCAGTACGTGGCAGAGATGATAAAGCATTTATGGTTAAAAAGGATGACTTTGACGCCTTTTGTAATCCTCCAAAGTTGGATGACAACATTGAGGAGGGATTAGTAGTAGGCCAGAAGGGTAGTTTTGGAAAATCTAAAGTGAATCTTTCTCCTTTTCATAAGGAGTTAGATAATGACTTTCGGCGAATTGACAATTCAGCAAGAGCCTTATTCAGAGCCATTTCATATGGCACTATGATAGCAGCTTTCTTAGACGAGGCTGAATGTGAGGATGATCGAGTGGAAGGACGTAAAGCCCTCATCAACTGTTTCAGAAGCATGGCTGATTTGACAGCAAGAGTGATGGCAAATTCAGTCTTGAGTAGAAGAAAAGTTTTTCTTAAAAATGTAGATTTTATAAGCAAGGCAACGGAGAAGAAATTGCTTAAACTACCTATTTTTGGCAACCAATTGTTTAATGGACAGTATTTTGATTCTCTCCATACATCTGCAGAGAATCTACGAGATGCTAGAGAAACCCAAAATGTTTACAACGCATCAAAGGGTTATAATAAGAACTACAAGAGTAGAGAAAATAGGAACTCTACCGAGTTGAGCAGGAAGAGGAAAGCAGATGTAAATGAGACCTCTGCTCATTCTGCAAAAGTCACTAAAGCTAGTGAGACTAATGCCTTAAGTTCTGATCACAGCAAGGACAATTTTCGTTCAGGACAAGGGAACAGGAAAAATTCTTTTTCCAGGAGAACCTTTGGGAACCAGAAAGGGTTTCCAACTCCAAGGAAGTAAATCTCGTAAACAGCCAGTCTGTAAATATGTTTCCCCAGGTAGGGGCACGTTTGCTAGAATTCCACAGGAAGTGGACAGTAATCACGCAGGATCAGTGGGTAATAGAAACCCTAAGGGAAGGGTTAAAATTGGAATTAATGATTCAACCCAATGTAAATATCAAAGAAACATGTGTACCAAGATATGGTATTCACGAATCAGTTATTTTAGCAGAAATAAACATGTTGTCAGGAAAAAATGTTATAGAACCTGTGCCTGCAGGACAAGAAAACGAAGGGTTTTACAGCACCATTTTTGTGGTGCCAAAGAAACAAGGAGGGCTTCGGACAATTCTAAATCTAAAACCTCTAAATCAGTTAATAGTGCCTCGACATTTCAAAATGGAAACATTGTGTTCTATAATGAAAGCAATGAAAAAAGGGGACTTTGCAATCTCACTGGATCTGACCGATGCCTATTTCCACATTCCAATTCACACAGATTTCCAGAAATTTCTAAGATTCAGATTTCTAGGCCAGAGTTACCAGTTTCGAGCAATGCCATTTGGACTTCGTTCTGCTCCAAGGGTCTTCACAAAGATAATGGCAGTTCTAGCAGCACACTTAAGAAAAATGGTAATCCAAATATTCATGTATCTAGACGATTGGTTGATGATCAATCCAGACAAGAGAACTCTTCTTCAACAGAGAGACTATGTATTACATCTAGTTCAGGAGCTGGGATTATTAGTGAATTGGGAGAAGTCGTCCCTAGTGCCATCCCAACATATAGAGTACCTGGGAGCACATTTCAATCTGGTAGAGGGCATTGCGACACCAACAGAGGCCAGGTTTCAGAGTATTTCAGACATAGTGCAGACTTTATCAATAAGTCAACACACTCAAGCAGTAGTTATACTCAAATTGTTAGGACTGATGGCTTCATGCATTTATCTGGTTCCGATGGGAAGGTTACACATGCGTCCCATACAGTTATACCTGTTGGCAATGTGGAGACCAAAGATTCACCCTCTTACTCATGTGATAGTGATCCGGCCAATCCTAATTCAGCACCTTCAGTGGTGGATGGATCGGGAAAACTTTTTCAAAGGAATGCCTTTACAGGATCCGCCAATTCAACTGACATTGATTACAGATGCCTCAGAACAGGGTTGGGGAGCACACCTGGAGAACTGGGAGACGTCAGGGGTCTGGCCGCAGCAATATCAACAGAAGCATATAAATTGGCTGGAGCTAAAGGCAGTACAGTTGGCTCTTCAAGAAGCTCTGTTTTTGATAAAGGGAAAAGTGATCCTTATACGGTCAGACAACACAACAGTGATAAGCTATATCAACAAACAAGGGGGGACACACTCACCAGAACTGTGTTATCTAACTTGGGAGTTGTTCCAGTGGTGCATGGAGAACAAAATTACAATACGAGCTGTTCACATTCCAGGGAAGAAGAATTTTCTTGCAGATGCACTTTCCCGGGGGAAAAAAGTTCGAATGACAGAATGGTCACTCAACAAAACTGTTGTAAATTTATTGTTCCAACAATTAGGAACTCCATGTATAGACTTGTTTGCAACTGCACAAAACAAGAAGTTGCCAGTCTATTGCTCCCCGTTTCCGGACATCAATGCTTTTCAAGTAGATGCCTTAGCAATGAACTGGGAAGGGATTTATGCTTATGCATTCCCACCACCTATTCTTGTGCCCAAAGTCTTACAGAAGATACGGGAAGAGCAAAGTGTTGTACTTCTCATTGCTCCAATGTGGCCCAGACAGTCGTGGTATCCTCAGATAATAGATCTTCTGATCGATGTGCCAGTCAAATTACCACTGTGGCCAGATCTTCTCTCTCAAAATCGCAATCAGATTTTCCATCAAAACCTAGAAACTCTCAATCTTGTAGCATGGAAACTGTCAAATTGCAACACAAGTCAAGAGGATTTTCTGAAGAAATTGCAGAAATTATGGCAAATGCCAGAAAGACATCTACACAAACAGTTTATGATGCAAGACTCAGAATATATAACAGTTGGTGTAAAGAACAGGGTGTTAATCCCATTACAGCATCTATACCAGAGTTAGCACAATTTTTTATGTATCTCTTCAATGTGAGAAAGTGTAAACCACAGACTATAGCTGGATACAAGTCAGCAATAGCAATAGTTCATCAGAATGGGAGCAGTATTGGTACAAGTACAGAACTTTCTTCATTGTTGAAAGGTTTATTTAATAAACACCCATCTGTACGTCAGTTGACACCGAACTGGAATTTACCACTGGTTTTGTTAACTCTGACAAAACATCCTTTTGAACCACTAGAGTCAGCAGATCTAAAGTTTTTGACTCTTAAAACTGTTTTTCTGGTAGCCATAGCTTCAGCTTCAAGAGTGAGCGAGATTCATAGCCTCACTTTAGATGATGGTCACTTTAGAATAGAGAGGAAAGGAATAAAAATGTTACCAAATATGGAATTCCTGGCAAAGACTCAAACCATAAATAGACCATGGGACCCTATTTATATTCCTGCATTTCATTCATTCGCCACAGATTCAGAGGATTTAAAATTGTGTCCTTGTCGTGCATTGAAGATTTATATCAATAGAACGAAAACTATTCGGAAGTCGAATAGGTTATTTGTGACATATCAACAGAATAATCACAAGGAAGCATCAAAAGACACTATTGCAAGATGGATAGTTAGCATGGTTCGTTTTGCTTATGATAATGCAGAAGCAGCAACATTGAATCTAGTTAGAGCACATGACACTAGACGTTTGTCAACTTCCTGGGCTCTGTTCTGTGGTGTATCTGCAGAGGAGATTTTACGGGCAGCACACTGGGCATCTGAATCTACCTTTACATCATTTTATCTGAAAGATGTTCCAGATCATCAGTCCATTTTTGCCAAGGCAGCAATTTTGGACTCATCAAGGAGAGGGAAGCAAAAATAGGTAATTATGTACCTTTTATGTACTTTTGTCATTTACTTTTCCTCTCCCACCTCCAAACTGGGCTGCAAATTCTTTTGCAAATAGTTAAGGAGGCAGGTAAGTGGAAATATTGAAATGAACTTGGATTTTTGGGGGTAAAATCCGTGTTCATGAGATATTTACACTTACCTGCCTCACCCGGCCCTCCTCCCCTCTCGAGGAAGTTGAAAGGTCAGAACCTTTTAAGTTCGTCGAGAGAAACTGAAGAGTTATAGTTAAGGGGGATAACTGGAGGTGATACCGTAGTTACTCTAAAAAAATATATCGACGCATTGTATGGGGAACTAGAGGGAAATTGCAAATAGTTAAGGAGGCAGGTAAGTGTAAATATCTCATGAACACGGATTTTACCCCCAAAAATCCAAGTTGATGCATCTGAGGTTTTTGGAGATTGTTGACCAAAAAGTAGGTCACAGTGACCTACTTTTGACATATTATGGCTATATTTAAATATCTCAGGTACTTATTGGCTTAGAATCATTAAACTAATTGTCAATTTATGCATCTTGGGTCCTTGGATAATATCAATAAGGGGCTTAGAATGATTACACTTCGTCAGTTGATTGTTCTGGGCTTTCAGAGTGTTTAAACCAAAATGTAGGTCATGATGGCCTACTTTTGCAATTTCAAGGTTTTATTAATATGTTCAGGATTGTAATAGAGGCTTAGAATAGAAGTGATTGAATGTACAATTCATTAGCGATTCAAGGCCTTTGGGCGTTTTGTTTTGAATATATAATCCCATGCTATGCGTGGGAAGTGACAGGTAAAAGACCTGCTAGGGAAGAGCCGGGGTTGATACTATCTTCAAGGGCAGAGACATTTAAGAAGGGAGAAATTTAGTGGTCAGAGAGGTTCACTCACTGAAGGCTACATAGAATACTAATCATGATCTGGTTTAGTTCATCATAATTTTTCTCCCTTTTCAGTTATGCCTTTGTACAAATTTAAAAGAAATACATGTAATAATGTTTAAGAAAAGTGTCTTCTATTTTTAGACTGAGAAGTAATTGAAAATTCTTGAGCAGAAAGGGGAGAATATAAGATCAAACACAATGGCAAGTGGAGGAACAGGTAAGACCAGGGATATAATATTAAAATTGTCTTTACCCTAGACTAGTACATGTGTATACTAGTATAAGGTAAAATCAATGTAAAATCAGATAAACAGGTAGGGCTGATTGCTAGTAAAAGTTGTCAGCCAGTTGTTTATAGGCATGCAAATGCAGAAGCTATAGATTTGAACACATCACAAGTGTCAAATGATAACATATTTGAAATTAAGGAGGAATGCCACACCAACTTTTTATTTTATAGATCTCTGAGTCAACCTTTTTAAACAAAAGTTGCAGCATTGAAAGGCCGACATTAGCTCTCAATTATCTTATATGAATTTTTTTGTATTTTTTCAAAGAAAATGAAAAAAATTATTTACATCAAATTAAGACGCTTTCTTGTAAAAAATTTGCTGTAAATGAATGCATCACATTAATATCTAATAAAATATGTGAAGAAAAGCTGTATAGATATTAAATTTTTTTAAATAAAAAAATATTTATGAAAATATAACACATAATTTGTGAATATTTTTTAAACCTATGGTTAAAATTTTCTTAAAATCAGTCACAACTGGGGAGAACATGTTCATTAATCATATTTATAAAAGAAATTGAAACAAAAAAGCGAAATTTTAGAGAAATTATTTTTTTAAATTTTGGCCAATCCCGATCAGAATTAAACCGATCCTGTCCATAATTGTACAATTATTGGAAATAAATAACATTTCCCCAAGAACACTTGTCTGATTAGGTGTACGGTAATAAGGGTTAAAACATTATTGAACTTGACTATAAAATAGATTTCTTCATTGTAAATAAATGAAGAGGCAATAAATTAGTAGTTTATTCATTTTGTGTTAATTTTGATGGGGATCAGTTTAATTTTGATCGGGTTAGGTCCAAATATGAAAAAAATTAATTTTTCTAAAATTTCTCAATTTCGTTTCAATTTCTTTTTAAAATATGATTGACAAACATGTTCTCCTCACTTCTGACTAGTTTTATGGTGTTTTTAACCATAGCTTTAAAAAATATTCACAAATAATGTGTTTTATTTTCATAAATATTTTTTTATAAAAAAATTAAAAAGTATAACCAACCGTTCTTCACATATTTTATGATATATTAATATGATACATTCATTTACAGTAAACTTTTAACTCGAAAACATCTTAGTTGGATATAATTAATTTTTTTCATTTTCTTTGAAAAAATACAAAAAATTCATATAAAATAATAAAGAGCTAATATCGACCTTTCAATGCTGAAACCCTTGTTTTAAAAAGGATGACTCAAAGATCTATAAAATAAAAAGAGCAAGAGCCAGGTTGGGCCTTATTTGGCCCTGAGAATTTCTGAAAAATCAAAACCGCTCAGTTTAGGTTGCAAGTGCAGTATTTATTACTTGGAGTGTTGGTGACCATGTATCTATTAATTGTGACGTAATTTTTTATCTAGTCAATTGATTATGACGTCATCAAATGCGTCATTTTCCTCATATTGTGTAAATTTCTTTGAAAATGGCCTAAAATTGAGGAATTTTTTCAATATTTCATATAGAGCACAACCTCTGATCCAAAATATGCAAATACATAATGAAATCTCTGTTTCTGAAGATCAAAACACATTTTTTATTTTTTGGATCGTGGGTTGTGCTCATATCTTTATTCTTTGCTGAAGGTAGTGAAATACGCATGTTTTCTGGAAATTTCAAGAACATTGCAATTTCTCAAACCATGTTTTCCAATATCTGGATTCTCAAAACGAAATTTTATTATAGAAAATGAAAGCACCAAGTGTCTACTTTATTTTGACATATAAAATGGGAAAGAGGATGAATAGTTAATTATTTGATATAAGTACAGGGCCATTTATGCATAACTTGGCTCTACCTCTTTGGTGTGGCATTCCACCTTAATTATCCTGAGTATCCTCACAGGTTTGTATCCTAGGGATTAGGAAAATTGTGATATGAATATCAGAATCCAGAGTTGATTTTTCCCACCATTTTGCATCACAAATGATACCTCTATCCTTATCATACCAAGGGTAAAGACTTTTTTTATTGAATGACAAAGAGTTCTCCTCTAATTTTTTAGTTGTCATGAATTTTCAGGAAATTGCATTCAAAATTACAAATATTTTAATATTTTTTTCTAACCAACAGATTACAGATTCTCTATCTATTTACTGTAAATCACTTTTTATTCGCGTATAATAGAATTCCTTAAGATTATATAGAGCAATGACCACAATTCTTGAAAATTTTGTCTTGCTCTTAAATAGTCAATGACTATCTCGCGAAAATAAGGTGTCGCGAAAATTAAGTGATCTACAGTACCTTTGTTCAAACCATGTAACCTGAGTCAACAGCTTACAAACTAATAGTAATACATAGGAAAAATCTTGTTAAGATTAGCACAGCATTGTTTAGGAATATTTATAAAGAAGCATCCTCAGGTAGTGACTACTAGATTGATGAAATCATGACCATTGTCAATTTGAGGGTAGGGTCTGGTCAGGATAGAACAATCATCATCAAAGCTTTTACATGGGAATGCATAGGAATTAGGAAATTTTTTTTATGCTAAGAGCATTCTCTTCAAGAACAGAAAAGCAATTGTCAAATGGATATGGAAGTCCCTGTAAGATGGGCCCACAATAGACAACCTTATAGTTTTACATTAGGAATATACATGTATAGGAATGTTTTTCCAAAGCTTCCACTCAAGAATTAAAGGCATTACAAGTCATAACTATACGAAAGCATCCTAGGGTTGTTAAGAGTCAAGTTAAGTTCATGACTTCAGGGGGTAGGAAGGGTCCACAATATGTAAATGTTTTAGACAGGAATATATATAGGAAATGTATGGTATGGAAAATAATGGGGCCACAGTAACTTTGGTGGATGATATAGTGCTTGATCCTCTTTTAGTTGGTTCTTAAAGAATAATAGCCAAGTTGCTGTCCTTTTAAAAAAAACCGCAGTAATTACTGATAAATTAATATAGTACTTCTATAAATGACAAAGTCAGTGAAGGGCTACAAGGGTTGCCCGTAAAGTTTGTGGACAAGCTAATATTTAAATATAAGATTGATATTTATTTTTAGCATACATTTAATAATTTTTATTTACTACATGTGAATTTCACAATGTAAAATTATTTTCAATTTCAAATGTATAGTAATTACAATTATGGCTTTATTATTGGACTTGATATGGTGACCTGAAGCACTGCAAAATTTCAATTAAAAAGTTATTTATCACGTAATAAATTTCATTTAGCGGTATATTTTGTGTAATTCCGTGGAAATTCAGATTGATTTTACATTATGAGCTTGACAAAAATTAAATGTCAATCATGCAATATTTGAACATTCAAAGTTTCGAAAAGGCTGAGAAATTGTGGTTAGAATCTATCACAACAGGATCAACATTGTTAAAAAAAGAGACGTTTTCGGAAAAGGTGGAGCAGAGAGCAGTGATAAAATTCTGCGTATACATTGGAAAAATGAACATTGGTCCATAAATTCTGTAAACTTTCCTAGTGTGATTTTGTCGTATATCCCTAAATAAAGAAGTTTTTTTGCTGACAGAGGATTGATGATTTGCAGGATCTGAGACAGGAAGTGTTATATTTTATTTTTTGTATGAAACCTGAACAGTTTGTGCACATTTTTGATGACTTGTTAAAGCTTCATAAGAAATGTATTGAGTTAAACGGTCACTATGTTGAGAATTTTAAGTTACATTTATTAGGCTTTTGACATCGGGTATTCAAAGACTTTGCATTTTAGTGCTGTGGGCATGTGTGTTAGTTAATTTTTTAATTAGATAAAAATATGACTATTTGTGCTCTTTTTTTGTTGAAAACTTGCATATTAAGGGGGGACCTATGTCGTTCTACGTCAAAGCAGCGTTATGTGACGTCACAATAGCAAAGTTTGTTTTTACCTGTTGACTTTTGCAACTGTGATATAGACATAACATATTGTTAATTATCAATAACATATACAATTTACAAAAAGAAAATTCATTCATCATAAATAACAGTTTTATTTGATTTATGGAGTTTGTTTATATTAGAATTCTCCTCCTTTGGTTGATAATTCATAGCAATTTCAGTTGTGAAGAAATACCTTGATGATATGCTGATATATATATAAGTGCAAAAAGATAAGATAGAATTCGGCGAAAAAAGCGGCTTTTAAAAATCAGGGAAATATGTTTAATTAGCTCACCTCAACGAAGTTGGGGGGAGCTTATGTGATACCCTCGGCATCGGCGTCGGTGTCAGTGTCGGCGTTGGCGTCCCGGGTTAAGGTTAAGTTTTTTGGAGCAGTTTTCTTTTTAAGTACTTCTATGTCCTATATTGATTAGACATGCATGGAAAATGTTTCTAATGTGTTTCATTGTACCAGTCAAAGTTTCAGATGCTGCAATTTCAGCAAAGAAATGACCAGGTTAATGTTTTTGGTGCAGGTTAACATTTTTGGTGCAGTTTTTGGTGTAGGTCTCATTTCCGAGTAACTGTAAGCCCTGTGTTGACCAAACTTACATGGATGGTACATCTTAGGATGCATACTACCAGACTTGCTTCGGATGCTGAATCTGACCTACATTTTCCGGTTGAGTGAACAGGTTTAAGTTTTTGGTGCAGGTTTCATTTCCAAGTTACTATGAGACATATAATGACCAAACTTGCATGGATGGTACATCTTAGGATGCATACTACCAGTCTTGCTTCGGATGCTTAATTTGACCTACATTTTCCGGTTGAGTGAACAGGTTAAAATTTTTGGTGCAGGTTTCATTTCCAAGGTACTATGAACCCTATAATGACTAAACTTGCCTGGATGGTACATCTTAGGATGCATACTACCAGACTTGCTTCGGATGCTGAATCTGACCTACATTTTCCGGTTGAGTAAACAGGTTATAGTTTATGGTGCAGGATTCATTTCGAAGTAACTTTGAGCCCTATAATGACCAAACTTGCATGGATGGTACATCTAAGGGTGCATTCTACCAGGCTGGCTTCAGAAGCTGAATCTAACCTAGTCCTACATTTTCCGAATTAGTGAAAAGGTTAGTTTTTTATACAGGTTTCATTTCCAAGTAACTTTGAGCTCTATGTTGAACAAACTTGCATGGATGATGCATCTTAGGATGCACACTAGTGGACTTGCTTCAGATGCTGAATTCGACATACATTTTCCAGATAATAGACCTCGTAAAAGTTATGGGTGCAGGTCTATCACCAAGAAACTATAAGACTAAATTGATGATGGGCATTTGACAAGGTCTAACACAACCAGCACAGAAATCTATCAGTGATGTAATATTTATTATTATTGATGCCTACATTACAGGGGATAGATAAATATTTTAAGGAATGGAAAAATCATCGAAATTTTAGAATCACAGGCAAGGTTGATGTGATTTTCTTGCACCTAAACTGTTCAAGAAAATTGTAATTTTTTTGACGGGCGTATCATGCTGTGGCGCGGCACTTTATTTTTTTTTCATTCTAACCCCCCCTCCCCCATATATGGAGGAAATGTTGCTGTTTGCAAAAACTCTGCGTACGTAGTGCTCAGTATGGGTTCCCTGTTATGGGTATTTACATGTTCTTACAGAAATCTCAGTTTTATAAAGGATTGCGAAAATGTGCTTTTGAGTACTTTTCTACTACATAATGTGCAGTATCTAAAAATTCTGCAGCAGTGCATGTATGTCATATATGAGCAATCAGAATGGATTTAATGTGTGCTTACTGATAATTAAAAAGTCAGAGTGCAAAATTAATGAAAATACCTGATCATATTTTAAACATCACTGATGCAACAGAGTGAAATACATATATGCAGCCACTGAAACGTTTCCTGGAGAGAGAGAGAGAGAGAAAGAGAGAGAGAGCTATTATAAGTGTGTATTTTTTAAGCAAAACTCTGCACCCGTTCTGATTTAGTATTTTGAGATAGTTATTGACAATTGTGAATAGGCATACTTCTCTTCTTGACAGAAATGTTCTTTTATGTATGGATACTTAAAGTACAAGTACATATTATACTGGTATAATACGGTTGTTTGGGGTATACATATAAAAAAAAAATCTATGTATACAAGTGTAGTTTAGTTCTCATGGTTTGATACATAAACGGAATATTTCTCTTTTCCACAGAAAAATCATTTCACATCAACAGTACTAGTAATTTGAAAAATGCTACACAATCCAAGAATGACCAGGACGAAATACTTAAAATCCAGCAATTTAAATTGATCATGTACATCATTTTATATCGCATGTATACCGTGCCATATACACAAATGGTAAATGCTATAAAATTAAATTTTCACGGCCTTTAATTTATTATGGACTCTAAAAATGCATATAATGTAAATAATGCTCTTTTTTAACTGTTTAATAAGATTTGTGTTCTCTGTCCCCTTTTGTAAACTCGGCGATGTGTATTGCAGCTGACTGACTTTAGCGTGGGGGAGACGCTATCTCGGCTACTTCCTTTGATGTGGCGAGAATGTGACGTAGAATTTAAAAGTCCTCGACAAGCAAAGCGTCAGCTCGTCACGAACAATGTAATCCTTTAGGGGTTTTGAAATCTGCTCTAAACCAAAGTTGCACAAATGATACATCAAGGGATGAAAACTCTCAATCTTGCTTCAGATTCTCATAGTCGGATACCCACGGGTGATCTCGTCCTAACTTATCACCCGTGGGCAAACTAGCTGAAATATCGCCGTAAAATATGCTAATTTGTTGTTTTTAGTCAACCAATCAGAAAGTTGGAACTCTTCAATTTTGAAAAATACATTTATTATTTTGCTATTTATGGTAAATATTTTGACGCTCGTTAAAACGTGCGAGGTTTGATTTAAAACAATGAAAATCAATTCATACAGGTCACTGACATTAATATCCATTATATATTATGAAGGAGTACCTCTTTCTAACTGCAAAATGCACCGGTGAGTGGATTTATCAGCTGTGTTAACTACAGAACGAGTTTTTCATGTTTTGGGCAATGCCGAACATGCATACGTAACAAACATGCATACGCAATTGATTCGTTGTTTCGCATCGCGATTCTGTAATGCGGCCAATCAAATGAGCCATGCATATTTAATTACATACGACGATTTTTCGGCGAGTTTGCTCACGGGTGATAAGTAAAGATGAGATCACCCGTGGGTTTCCGACGATGCAGATTCTGGATTTTAATTACATTTTCATGATGAAGAACTAGTTTTAAGTTTTTATATAGGTCTATTCCAAAGTATCAAAATTGCATAAATTTTGCATTTTTGGATGTACACTTTTTGTTGGTTAATTGTGTGACTTAATTTGCCTTACTTAAAGACAACATTCGTTGAGGTGAGCTCTGTAATCTCTGATTACCTATGTTTTTATGTTTACCATTAATTGTCTTTTCTGTATAAAACAAAATTAGGAAATATACTTGTACCTAAGGGGTGTTAAGAAAGTTCGTTCCAGGATGAAATATTTTCAAAAATTTCAAAGTAGTGCTTAACTAAAGAGATGAATTTTGAAGTCTGACAAAATCACAACAGTGTGCTTTAAAGTTATAGCACTTCATTTCTAGTTGGAAATTATAGGATTTTTCTTCCATATGAAAATATATATAACATCTTTAAAGCACCCAAATGATAGAAATGCTGGTCATTTTGACTGAAAATAAAGGATTAGTTACTGTTGTTTCTTCATAGCTTATCTTGCATCAGACAAGCTGATGAGCGTAGTTATGAGAATGATAGATCACTTTTCAAAAGAATAGGTTTGTCATTTTGGAATTTTTTTTTCAGATTTGATAATTTTTGCATAATATTTGAAAGGATGTCTTGACCTGTGTGCCTAATATATGTCAAAAATATGCGTCATCCCAAAAATCTCCCCTTATTGATTCAGCAAAAGACAATTAAAACCTTATCAGTAGCAAGAATGGACTCTGTAAACATGAAATATCACAAATTGTAAATATCTTCTCACCATATTTCATTTTTAAAATAAAAGAAAAATGTGGAACGAACTTTCTTAACACCCTTTATATTTGCTTATTGATTTATATTACATGTAGATTTTATTGTATAAAGTCATTCCTAGGTTTTAATAGGTGTTGGTTGTTGACGAGAAATGGGGGGGGGGGGGGGGGG
>PRKT01001795.1:0-18140 GCA_003671525.1 Saccostrea glomerata | reverse complement strand
GGGGTAGAATTATTGGAATGAAGAAGGAAAGAATTAATCTGTTTAAATTGTTTAATTCTTATCAAAACAAAATTCTCATTTTTTCGCAAAATAGTTTTATATTCAGATGTTTGTCAGTTTTTACTTACCTTTTTTTTTGGTGCAGAAAGGTCAATATTTATGACTTAGAGTACGAAAAAAACAATACATCATATTTCTCGTTTATTTTAACATAGAGGTAAACTTTTTTAGCTCACCTGAGCCGTAGGCTCAAGTGAGCTTTTCTGATCACATTTTGTCCAGCGTCCGTCTGTCTGTCTAGCTGTCTGTCTGTAAACTTTTCACATTTTCGACTTCTTCTCAAGAACCGCTGGGCCAATTTCAACCAAACTTGCCACAAAGCATCCTTGGGTGAAGGGGATTCAAGTTTGTTTAAATGAAATGCCACGCCCTCATTAAAGGGAATATAATTAGGAATTAATGAAAATTTGGTGGTATGTTTTAAAAATCTTCTTCTCAAGAACCACTGTGTCAGGAAAAATGAAACTTATGTGGAAACATCCTCAGGTAGTTTAGATTCAAATTTATACAAATCATGACCCCCGGGGTAGGGCGGGGCCACAATGGCCGACCAAAGTTTTACATAGAAATATATAGGAAAATTCTTTAAAAATCTTCTTCTTAAGAATAACAAAGCCATGATTGATCATATTTATATGGAGGCATCCTTAGGTAGTGTAGATTCAAGTTTGTTCAAATCAAGACCCCTGGGGGTAGGGCAGGGACACAATGGCTGACCAAAGTTTTACATAGAAATATATAGGAAAATTCTTTAAAAATCTTCTTCTCAAGAATAACACAGCCATGATTGATCATATTTATATGGAAGCATCCTGGGGTAGTGTAGATTCAAGTTTGTTCAAATCATGACCCCCGGGGGTAGGGCAGGGCCACAATGGCTGACCAAAGTCTTACATAGAAATATATAGGAAAATTCTTTCAAAATCTTCTTCTCAAGAATAACAAAGCAGTGATTGATTATATGTATATGGAAGCATCCTCAGGTAGTGTCGATTCAATTTTGTTCAAATCATGACCGCCAGGATAGGGCGGGGCCACAATGGCCGATCAAAGTTTTACATAGGAGTATATAGGAAAAATCTTTAAAAATCTTCTCAAGAACAACTGGGCCAGGAAAGATGAAACTCATGTGGAATTATCCTCTGGTAGTGTAGATTCAAGTTTGTTCAAATCATGACCCCCCGGGGCTAGGTAGGGGCCAAAATGCCAATCAAAGTTTTACATGGAAATTTAAAGGAAAATTCTTTTAAAATCTTCTTCTCAACAATAACAAAGCCATAATTGATCATATTTATATGGAAGCATCCTCAGGTAGTGTTGATTCAAGTTTGTTCAAATCATGACCCCAAGGGGCTAGGGCGGGGCCACAATGGCCGACCAAAGTTTTAAATAGAAATATATAGGAAAAATCTTTAAAAATCATCTTCTCAAGAATAGCAAAACCATAACTGGTCAAAGGTTTACTTTTGGATTTAAACTTTTCAATAATAAAACCAATTTCTACTTTTTCCTAGACACAGTGGTCCGGTGAGCAATGTTACCCTTGGGCCTCTTGTTCTTTGTAAAAATAAAGAAATGAATCAATTCTTTCAAAATATATGAATGACAACATTTTCACACAAAGACTTTTTGAGATATTACCTCTTATGCATGTCGGAATAGTAAAAAATACTAGAAGAAAAACAGGGTGATACTTACATTTTGCTCCATTATAATTTTTCATGCGAGATGAATTACAATGAATTTGCCTTCATTTTAAAGATACAAGTCAAATAGTTTAAAAACATGTTGATTTTGAATGTGATTTGACATTTTTGTTTCTTTTTAGCGCATATTTGGGGTAGAACAATAATGTCTTAAAATAAACTATTTTTAGCATTTCACACTGTTTCTGCACGTGCTCCTGTGTAAAAATAAGCATATAAGGCCATATAAAATTGAAATCTTGATTCTCAGGCCCGTGCGCATCCGTTTTGAGGTAGCTGCATTGCCGATTTTATTGTATTTTTGATAAAATAAAAAGTTGGTGTTGCGGAGACCAATCCTGGAAAAAAAATTCCGACTTCATTTGTTTCGTAGTTTAGTATTCAAATATCACTTCCGGTAGCCATTTACAATGAGATTTTGGTACTTCGTTTGAAAATACATTCGAGGACATTACATACGATGTTTACACGCTGTTAAGCAATGGATAAAGCAGAAATTTTGACCAGAAATGGAAAATATATCTGTGATTGAAAAAAATTATCTTTATGTTAAAGAAAATTCGGAAATTAAATTTAAAAAAACTACCTCCCTCATCTACTTTATTGCCAATAAAATGAAAAATAAAATGCCGCCCTCCCTCATCTGTTTTGGAGAAAATTGGCCTGAGAACCAGGGAATTAAATTTAGATAGCCTAAAGGTATTGTTTTTAATACCTAAAAATCAAGAGCAAGTGGTCAGGAAAGAAATGTCAAAGTTTTTAAAATTTCACACAAAGACTTTTCGGACATAGGTCCCCCCTTAATAAAATTAAACATGAATTTAAGGCCAAACTCAAAAAATTCTTTGTTTGCTGTTGCCGACCTATATTTTATAGACTGGGTAGGTAGGTAGGCATTTTTTTTTTTTTTTGGAAAAAAAAAGTTTTCAGAGTTTTGTTTGATATCAAATTATAGAGCTTTTCATATGCCTACTAAACATGATTAGGATTAGGCTCCACTCTTGTTATAAACCACTGATTGATAAAAAAACAAGTCAAAAATTGAAATGAAACATTTTTAATATCCTGAAAAATTGAAAAAAAATTAAATTACACAATGGCTAAAAAAAGTTTGGGTCGGGTGCATTTTCAGTGGGTCGGTTGGCACTGCAAACAAACAAATTTTTATTTTAGGCCTAATGAAAATTAATAGTACATTGTAGTTTCATATATTTCTTCTTTTTCTTCCTCTATCTGGCCTCCTTCATCAATCTGAAGATTATGCCAGTTTGGGTGTGCACATGTTTGATTAAAAGATTATTTTATCAAATAAAAAACCCCATTATTTTATCAAAGTTTGTCAGAAATTATTAATGTTGTCCACATACTTTACGACAACCCTCATATGTATCAAATATCTTTATGCATTATTATACAATTATGGACTTTCTTGGTGTTGAATATGGTTTGTTATTCCAAAAAAAATTGAAATTTGTGAAGGTGCAATGACGTGTTGATCAAACTCATCCGAAAATTTGAAGTTTTAATAACTTTTAGATGAAATAAGATTTTTAATTTATTTTCATGTGAAATGCTATTTCAAGATATATGTTGTTATATTCTACAGAAAAATATTAACTTCAAATCTGTGTCTATGCTCCTTTAAGCTCTGTGCCTAAATTGTGAAATTAATGACCCCAGGGCCAGAGTTTCTAGTGCTAGGGTGGGGCTTAGTTGAATTCTGCAGTGATAATGAATTATTTCTTTAACAAGATGTGTTAGTGAAACACTGATGCCCCCCTATGACAATATAGTGAAGATTAAACTTTTCTTATAAACATCTTATAAACTTTCAATGTTGTGAATTTCATGGTCTCTGTTTTAAAACATATGAACCCAGTTGTGGCAAATTAAGTTGTTACTTGGTACTCAAGTGACTTTTAAAGCATGTTGACTGCTTGTGAATTCTACTGGGCTAATTTAATGCCCTGTTCACATGGAGAGTTTCTTTCGAATTAATTGAAGTTACTGCGAATTAGCTTCGCTTAGTGTTCACACAGAGAATTTAATGCAAATGATAGTTTGATTTGAATTAATTTACTGCGCATCAAATTACTTTGCATTAATTTAGTGGGTACACTAATCGAGGCTAATTCGAATTAAATTTTGACATATGCGTCAGGCCAGAATTAAATCACAGGACACATGCTGGTGGTTAGATGTAAGAAATTCATGCTTTTGAGAAGAGATTCATAATATATATCTTTTAAATCATTCCAAAAAACTTTATAGAATTCAGCTGATAATCCGTCTTGTCCTGGAGATTTATTATTTTTCATACAGTTAACAGCCATTTCACATTCATGCATTGTAATTAATTCATCACATGCTTTCCTTTCATTTTCGGAGATTTTTGGGCACTTAATATTTTCAAGATAGACTTGAATATCTCTATCAGATATATCTTTACTTGTATATAATTTTTCATAGAACTTTATAAGACAATCCATTATTCCTTTATTATCAGTATGTTGTGATTGATTTTCATCTTTTACCTTATTTATTGTATTACTTGATTGTTGCTTCTTTTCAAGATTTAAGAAGTAAGAAGAGCTTTTTTCACCTTTTTCTATCCATATAGATCTAGACTGGATATAAGCTCCGCTGCATTTCTCAGCGTAGTAGTCATCGATTTCCTTGTCTGTGCTATATTTGGTTAAAAAATCAAGGAAAATTATGTTAATCACTAAAATGTATACCTGTAGGAACTATGATAATTATATCAAATGGATGACTCTGCAGACATGACGTGTTTTACAAATGTCATAAAAGCCTTACTGAATAGCTTTCTTGTAGATTTTTTGTTTAATTCACATTAGTTTACTTTACTTTAGCTGTTGCGTGAACACAATCAGTTCGCATTAGTTTACTTCACATTAATTTACTGCGAATTAAACTCTCCTTGTGAACAGGGGATAAAAATTCATGATACTCAAATGGCTTTGTGGGTGTATGGATCTTTTGCTTTTAAATCTTTCAGTGTTTTTTTTTTTCAAAATTAGTAATTTATGTCCATTATTATACTTGAAGTCTGGTCAATGGAAACCAATTAATACTGTATAACAGTGTACATAATTTGGCGTAATCAAAATTTAGCGCCATCAATGGATATGGAGTTTTTGGCATAATCATGAATTAGCGCTACACATTTTTGTGCCGTATATTCTATTTATAAATGAATTAGCACATCCTTGTCTTCGCCAAAGCCCTCTCTAAAATATACTGACACGCAAAAGAAATGCAACACCCTACTTTAGGGGGAAATAATTATGTAAAGTAAAGAATTTTGTATCTTAAAATTATGAATATCTTCAATTTGGTAAACGTCGGTAATTTAACGGTTGAACGATTTCCATACCATAACCGGAAGTCAAGTTTTAGTCTGCTTAACAGAAATAAAAAATTGCATGTTTAACAAAACATTTGGCAATATTATGGAGTTTTTAGGGTTTCTTACTGTTCATCATAAGTAATGCAGCAATATTTCAAAAACTAAACTCTCCTTTCCTTTCTCGTAACGATGCTAAGACTACTTGAAAATGGCTTATGTACGAATTTCCATTGCTCTAGCTGGAAAGTTTCGATGTAAAGGTGATGGAGAGTTATTGATGCAAAATGTAATAACATTAAGCCTCAACAGGGTCTTACGTATCATATGCATTAAGGACAGACCTTGTACCGGAAGTCCAATGGTGGCTACACTGCTCTAAGTTAGAGAAAATTCGACTTAAACATCTGAAAACGGGCATTTAAAAATGCCAAAGAATAATTCCTTCGCTCAGATCTCGATATTAATGAACCTATTGTATCGTAGAAATTAAGCTGCAATTGTTGTGTAGGGCAGTCTTGCATGTTTTACTGGAATGGCTGGGAGGGGGGTGTTTTAATATTCATAATTTACTTAGTAAAGTAAACAGATAAACATTTAACATTTTTATCAAATCTCAGATGTTCTGAAAAGTGAATTTAGCCTTACTTTATTCCCTTTTGAAAATCATAAGATAAAAAAATCAAACATTTGTAGATTACTGCTTGTTGCGTTTCTTTTGCGTGTCAGTATATAAAGCCCACTATTTTAAGTACACACACAGTATTTTAAAAGGTTCAGCATGAAGTTCTTCATTTTATGCTTACTTTATTTATTCTCACATATCATCATTCTGCATTCTAATTCTTTTCCTATTTTTCATGTCACAACAGATGCAGAAAACAGGCAAATGCCGTCCATTTCAAAATGTTGGACAAAGTTTAGTGTCATTTTAAATGGCACTTCAAATGATCTTCATTTTCCTCAACTTACTTTGGTCCAGTTTCTGCTTGATAAACATGGGGAAAGAATTTGTCAATCTTTAAGGCAAAAACAGTACAAGGATGTTGAAATACTTTTAGATAAACAAAGTTTGAGTCTGAATACAATTGAATCAAATGTTGCAGAAGTGGATGTGCATTATGATTTGAACACTTTTTTCAACTTAGAATTGAAAGACTGCAAACAAAAAGAAATACCAGTTCCAAGAGACATAGAGAGAAATTTGTCTGGATGGAATATTCCTTCCAATGCAGAAACTGGCATTTATCACAACAAAGTAGGAAGAGAAATCATTATTGTCAGTTTTGAAAAAGAAATTGTAGATACACTTGCTGAATGGTTTGTAGAGCAAAAGAGAAAATGCAATTCTGATCAATCTATCTGTCAGGAGTTAAACTTCACAAAAGAAGAATTCAATGAACTTAAGATTATGGGATTTCTGGACAACTGTGGAGAAAATATTGAAAAAGTCATTGAAAGGAATGACAAGTTGTTAGTGCAAGGCACAAAAGATGATGCTTTGTTATTAGATAAAATGTTTTCAGAAAAGAAAAGCATGATCAGGGAAAAGAATCTAATAAAAGGTTTATCAAAGGAGATCCTTAGTTCACAGGCAGAACTTTTAAGTTTCCCTGAAGTAAAAAGAAAGGTGGACGAGACATTAAAAAAGCAAGAATTAAACCATGTTCTTTGGAATGTTGATAAGTCTGGTCAGAAAGTCTATTTAAATATTAGATCCAAGTCATTGGAATTGAATAAAAAGGCAAAAGAAGTGGTACTGTCTTCAATCTCTTCTTTTCCTATTTCTGAGGAAGAAAAAGAATTAGAACAATTATTAGAATCATACCAGGGAAAGAAGATGGTCTTATCTGGTTCAGAATGTTACACAACAATTGATGTAGTCGAAGAAATGGAGAAGTTGAAGAGAAGGAAGGCACAGAAAGATGTCACAGAATTTCCCATTGACTATTGTGTGGGATTGTTACTACAGCAGAAGGAGGCAAGAGATTACATTGAAAAGAAGTTGGTGGAGGCAGGGATCAGTTGCCAGTTTCAAGTCAATCTCCAAAAATCACAGTACATTTTGAAATTCACAATGAAAAGAGATGCTGATGCAAGAGAGGCGATGGATGAGATAAAAAAATTCTGGAAATGTTTGTACTACTCAAATACTTTTTCAGACTTAGAAAACAATCCAGATTGGAAAGCACTTAATGAGAAACACAGAGGGAAATGGGTTGTGGATGGATTAGAGGAGACAGAGTTCGCTGTCTGCTGTACTGATGACATTTGCAATATTATACAGAGAGAAATTGAAAAGATTGAAATGAATACATGTTTAAAAATAAAAATTGAAGGCAAGATATACAGATATATGAAAGAAAATTTAGAGGATAGAATTTCAAAAATTGCCACGGCACATGAAGTTCACATAAAGACAGGGGAATGCCAAGTTGTTTCAATTATTGGATTGAAGAAAAATGCAAAAAATGCTTTATTTGATTTGGAGTCACTTTTTGAAAGTATTGAGACTGAAGAAGTTGGAATCATACCTGAGCTCATTGATGTGTTTTTGAAAGAAGACAAAACAGAAGATTTTCAACATATTCTTCAAAATAGATGCGGAATTTATGTAGAAAAGGAGTTGCAAAAAGCTCAGTTACATCATTTGCGGGATTGGGTTGATTTAGGTGATTATCCTTTCCACATTTGTTTGTTAAAGGGTAATCCAACTAAAGTTGTTGCAGACATGATTGTTGCTCCAATAAATGAGAGCTATTTCCCCATAGAAGATGGAAAAGAAATATTTTCAGAGGGTAAGTCTTTTTTCTAAATAATGAAGTCTGCAAGACATTATAGAATGCATGTAACATTAACTTTTGGTATAAAGTCTAAGTAAAAGCAACCGAAAAGTAAAATTATACACAGAATTAAATAGACTTGTATGGATGTAGCATATGTTAACTGTCAGATGCATAATGCAACCTGACTTGCTTTGATGTCGTACATGTTTGTCTAAATTTTTTCAGTTTTTAGCTCACCTGAGCCAAAGGAGATAATTATGAATTAGAGAAAAATTAATGGCATTTTTAAAAAATCTTCTCAAGAACCACAGGGCCAGGAAAGATATAACTCATGTGGAATCATCCTCAGGTAGTGTAGATTCAATTTTGTTCATATCATGACCTCCGGGGGTAGGGTGGGCCCAAAATGGCCGATCAAAGTTTTACATAGAATCTTTAAAAATCTTCTTCTCAAGAACCACTGGGCCAGGAAAGATGAAACTCATGTGGAATCATCCTCAGGTAGTGTAGATTCAAGTTTTTTCAAATCATGACCCCCGGGGGTAGGGTGGGGCCAAAATGGACGATCTAAGTTTAACATAGGAATATATGGGAAAAATCTTTAAAAATCTTCTACTCAAGAAACACTGGGCCAGGAAAGATGAAACTCATGTGGAATCATCCTCAGTTAGTGAAGATTCAAGTTTGTTCAAATCATGACCCCCTGAGGTAGGGTGGGGCCACAATGGCCGATCAAAATTTTACATAGGAATATATAGGAAAAATCTTTAAAAATCTTCTTCTCAAGAACCACTGGGCCAGGAAAGATGAAACTCATGTGGAATCATCCTCAGGTAGTGTGGAATCATCCTCAGGTAGTGTAGATTCAAGTTTGTTCAAATCATGACCCCAAGGGGCTAGGGTGGGGCCAAAATGGCCGATCAAAGTTTGACATAGGAATATATAGGGAAACCTTTTAAAATCTTTTTTTCAAGAAGATTTTCATAGCCATGCTTAGTGATATTTATAGGGAATCATCCTTAGGTAGTGTAGATTCAAGTTTGTTCAAATCATGACTCCCTAGGGGGTTTAAATTCAAGCCCCCTCCCCCCTCTCAGTTAACTTTCAGTTCTGATCTGATATGTGCTTTTTCCTAGCCAATTGCTCAGGTGAGCGATGTGGCCCCTGGGCCTCTTGTTGTTTTTGTTTAAAATCAGTGTGTTTCACTCAGACCAACCTATTGGTACATGGGGTGTACACACACATAAAAAAATAATTATACACTCAAAAAGTTATTATGTAATTAATTTTTAACAAAGGTTATTTTTATTGTGCATATAGGTGGAAATGTATTGCTAGAGGATATTCTGTCTTCTGTGAACTTCAAAAAATGTGGGTTGGGTGATCATTACATCTGTAGTGAAACAGGCAACTTGAAATTTCAGCACATTGGATGTCTTTGCACCAGTAGCGACAAAACTCAGGTAAGAACAATTAAAGATGTATAAGTTCATTTATTTACATCAAGTCTATCTGTTACTTCAGAGGAATCATAAATAAGAATAGGAGATTTGTTTTTTGTTAGGTCACTTGAGTAAACTCAGGTGACCTATTGCTATTTGTTTTTGTCCATTGTCATACGTTGTACGTCATTCGTCGTTCGTAAATTTTGAACAATTTTAGCTTCTTCTCAGGAACCACTGAACAAATTTCAACCAAATTTAGTATACAGCATCTATGGGTGAAGGGGAACAAAAATTGTGAATTTCATGGATCCTGCCTCCCTGGGGCCTGAGGGTTGGGGCCAAAACTACTAATATTAATGCAATCTTTAAAAATCTTGTACTTTACTCCTGGACATCAAGCAGTCAAACTCTTTGCATGATTGTAGTCAACATTGAGTCTTCTACCAAAATTGTGAAATTCATGGTCCCTGGGTCAGGGGTTCTGGTGTTAGGGTGGGGCTATATAGATCATATGGTAAAAGGTGCTTATTTCTTTGAAAATCTTCTCCTCTGTTCTGGGTATTAAACAAATTAACTAAGTACATACCTCTTCCAAGATTTTGAATTTCATGGCCCCTGGGTCAAGGATGGGGGGGGGGGGGGGGTTGGGCGGGGCACTATTGATTATATAGTAAAAGTGCATTATTTCTTTGAAAATCTTCTCCTCTGCTCCTGGATATTAAACAAATAAACTAAGTAATAGTTATGTTGACCAAGAGTGCCTCTTAGGAAATTGTGAATTTCATGGCCCCTGGGTCAGAGGTTATGGTGTTAGGGAGGGGCACAATTGATTATATAGTAAAAATACAAGAGTACATCTTCCAAAATTGTGATTTTTATGGTCTCAGAGTCAGGGGTTGGGGTGTTAGGGCGGGGCTCTATTGATTATATAGTGAAAATGCATTAATTCTTTAAAAAATCTTCTTTTTTGCTCCTGGGTATCAAACAAACTAACTGAGTATATAGTTATGATGAGCAAGAGTGCATCTTCCAAAATTGTGAAATTCGTGGCCCCTGGGTGGGGATTGTGGTTTTAGGGCAGGGTTTTATTGATATATATAGTGAAAATACATTGATTCTTCAAAAGTCTTCTGCTCTGCTCCTGGGTATTAAACAAAGTAACCAAGAACATACAGTCCCTGAAACGTTCTACTTTCCTACCTGAATGGTGAACGAACGCTGAACGAACGGTGAACGAAAGCAGAGGGAACGGTGAGTGAACGATGTGCGAACGCTGAACGCAACTTGGTGAACGATATGTGAACGGTGAATGGTGAGTGAACGCAGAACGCGAACGGAGCGCGAATGCGAGCGCAAAGTGAACGGTGAACGAACGGTGAACGCAAGATGAACGGTTTATTCGGAATGCCTCCGATCTTTTCCTTGTATTGAAATTATTCTATAATTATACCCCCGCTCCGAAGGAGAGGGTGGTATACTGTTTTACCCTTGTGTGTCTGTCTGTGTGTCCATGTGTCTGTGTGTCCGTGTGTCTGTGTAGCTGTGTGTCCGTCCGAAACAAACTTTCGTCACAGTTTTCTCAGCAACTACTCATCGTAGATGCTTGAAATTTTAACACAATCTTCTCTGAGGCATGCCATATGGTGGGATACATTTTCGCTCAAATCGGATATCAACTTCCTGTTTGTCTGTGCGTCTGTCCATTTCATACATCACAAATTTTCGTCGCAGTTTACTCAGCAACTACTCACCGTAGATGCTTGAAATTTTAACACAATCTTCTCTGAGGCATGCCATATGGTGGGATACATTTTCGCTCAAATCGGATATCAACTTCCTGTTTGTCTGTGCGTCTGTCCATTTCATACATCACAAATTTTCGTCGCAGTTTACTCAGCAACTACTCACCGTAGATGCTTGAAATTTTAACACAATCTTCTCTGAGGCATGCCATATGGTGGGATACATTTTCGCTCAAATCGGATATCAACTTCCTGTTTGTCTGTGCGTCTGTCCATTTCATACATCACAAATTTTCGTCGCAGTTTACTCAGCAACTACTCACCGTAGATGCTTGAAATTTTAACACAATCTTCTCTGAGGCATGCCATATGGTGGGATACATTTTCGCTCAAATCGGATATCAACTTCCTGTTTGTCTGTGCGTCTGTCCATTTCATACATCACAAATTTTCGTCGCAGTTTACTCAGCAACTACTCACCGTAGATGCTTGAAATTTTAACACAATCTTCTCTGAGGCATGCCATATGGTGGGATACATTTTCGCTCAAATCGGATATCAACTTCCTGTTTGTCTGTGCGTCTGTCCATTTCATACATCACAAATTTTCGTCGCAGTTTACTCAGCAACTACTCACCGTAGATGCTTGAAATTTTAACACAATCTTCTCTGAGGCATGCCATATGGTGGGATACATTTTCGCTCAAATCGGATATCAACTTCCTGTTTGTCTGTGCGTCTGTCCATTTCATACATCACAAATTTTCGTCGCAGTTTACTCAGCAACTACTCACCGTAGATGCTTGAAATTTTAACACAATCTTCTCTGAGGCATGCCATATGGTGGGATACATTTTCGCTCAAATCGGATATCAACTTCCTGTTTGTCTGTGCGTCTGTCCATTTCATACATCACAAATTTTCGTCGCAGTTTACTCAGCAACTACTCACCGTAGATGCTTGAAATTTTAACACAATCTTCTCTGAGGCATGCCATATGGTGGGATACATTTTCGCTCAAATCGGATATCAACTTCCTGTTTGTCTGTGCGTCTGTCCATTTCATACATCACAAATTTTCGTCGCAGTTTACTCAGCAACTACTCACCGTAGATGCTTGAAATTTTAACACAATCTTCTCTGAGGCATGCCATATGGTGGGATACATTTTCGCTCAAATCGGATATCAACTTCCTGTTTGTCTGTGCGTCTGTCCATTTCATACATCACAAATTTTCGTCGCAGTTTACTCAGCAACTACTCACCGTAGATGCTTGAAATTTTAACACAATCTTCTCTGAGGCATGCCATATGGTGGGATACATTTTCGCTCAAATCGGATATCAACTTCCTGTTTGTCTGTGCGTCTGTCCATTTCATACATCACAAATTTTCGTCGCAGTTTACTCAGCAACTACTCACCGTAGATGCTTGAAATTTTAACACAGAGTTTATTTCACGCATAATACGTTCCGCCCAAAATCTCAGGCGGAACGAGCTCGTTAGAAAATGGCCTTCGGATGTAAGAGTCCGAGGTATATAAGGAGCGTAGGGACGTTAACCGAGGCTCTTACTTGTAGGAGTAGCCATATGGTGGGATTAGTTTTGATATGAATCTGATGTCAACTTCATATTTTTCTGTGCATATGCCTGTAATTGAACTTGTGTTTATATATTAACATGATTGTGCTTATTTACATCAGAGCGGGGGTATAACTAGTGAGCATTGGCTCACAGATTTCTTGTTCTAATTTCAGGTGTTTTAATATAAAAATTAACAATATATAAATTAAAAAATAAATAGATAATAAAAACATTTTTTCTGTACATATATGTACCTATGTTTTATTTTATAATACGATTTTAATTGCCGTAAAACATGTGTAATTGTTACCGAACGCGTGTAGTTTGAAAATAAAATTAATCTATTTATATAGTAAATATGCTTATTCTTTTAACTAATAAAATAATGTGGACTTCAGAAGATAAAACTACTACTTATAGAATGAATTAATTACATTGTACGCGGTACATACATGAACGAACTAATTATCGCTTGTGCAAACAATATAGTAAGTCGTACAGTATTATGTTCTCGTCAAATAGTGTGCCCTATTGTGATAAACCGTACAGTTGCGATGTTTAACGTTTTTTTTTTCTCTCTGATGTTCATTCTTGTTCACTGGTTATTGTGGTCAAGATACTTTGAAAATTTTTTAAATACACCAAAAATAAATAATTTTTTTTTTACAAATAAACATTTCTTAAAGCTTACATAAATATTTCTTCGGCGAATGTACATGCACACAACATAATTTTCTGGAATTTGTTTATCAGTACAGTGGACCTTCAGATATCCGGACGCCAGATATCCGGATGCTTCAGTATCCGGACGCTTTTTCATCGGAACGAAATTTTTAAATGTTATTCTGTCTTGTTTAACTGGGGATTCAGATATCCGGATGCTTCACATATCTGGACAAATTTACTGGGAACCAAAGCGTCCGGATAAATGAGGGTCCACTGTATTTAGGTCTGGAGCTTAATTTTTAAAATTTCTGCAAATGAAAAATTGATAAATAATTGGTAAAATCATTTTAAGAGATTCGCAATCATTGAATCAATGGAAACATGGATATAACTTGTAATTTAAGTCATTTCATGCTGCGTTTTTTTTCCAATCGTATTCCACGTTCTGCATATTGTGAAATCCAATTCAATCAAATTTTACGGTCCACCTACATGTACACCTTCTGATAGAACAAACAAATCCGTTTTCTTAAGTTTGAGAATTACCTAAATAATAATTTATAATCTAAAATATTAAAATAAGTCTTGCATGTATTTAGTTCCAGAAAAAGTCAATGAATAATAAATATTGATAATTCTTTGAAGTCGTAAATCAGTATTACATGTAAGCCGTATTTCGTTTAGAAAATACTACTGTTGGCACAAATTTATTCTAAAATAATATTGTTTAATGACTGTTTGATGTTGGTTTAAAGACTGATTTTCTTGAGTTACAATACACATTTGATATTAAGTAAAATGTACTGAAAATACTAAGAATTATATATTGTGAGAAAAGGCACCGGGGGTGGGGGAGCTTAATTATACTGAATGGCAAACATATATTTTGGTACGGTGAAGGAAAGAATTTTCCATTTCTAATAAAATATTATTTTAAAAAGTTGGTGTTTTCTAAAATTTAAAACCACACTATCAATTTAATTAGCTCTAAAAATATTTAATTAACTGAATATTTCAGTACTGTTCATAATTCTAAGACCTACGTGTAGTTTGAAACACGTATTACTGTAGGAATAATTTTTTGTGTATTCATGTCTTGTAAAAGACTTGCATTAATTATTATACATCCATTAGTGATTTGTCGTCTTTAACATTACAACAAATTCTTGCCGTGCGTAAAGCATTTGTACATTGCCTTTTTATAAATTTAATATTTTAGCATCGTTCTATAAACATGTACATTAGGTACATGTATTTAATGTATTATTTTCCAGGGAAATTTCATAACGTAACAGCTGAGTTATGACAATTAAAATATAAATACTATAGATAATTTTGCAATGAAATAGTTATTCTTCAAACACGATATCTAAGTAATTTAATTAAAAAACGTGTAAATCCTTACCATCAAAAAGATAAGTCCTTTCACTTCGGAGTTCCGAATGACAATAAAGACTGAAGGATAAGTGAACGGTGAACGCAAGGTGAACGCAATGTGAACGCAAAGTAAACGGAACGAAGAGCGAACAGTGAACATTTTGTGAACGGTGAACGCGAGCGCACGGTGAACGGTGAACGCAATACTGTGAACGGAGAGCGAATGGTGAACGCACGCTGAACGAACGGTGAACGCACGCTGAACGAACGATGAACGAACGGTGAGCGAACGGAAAAATGGGAAAGTAGAACGTTTCAGGGACTGTAGTTATATTGAGGAAGAATGCCTCTTTCAAAATTGTGAATTTCATGGCCCCTGGGTCAGGGGGTCTGGTGTAAGGGTGGGGCTCTAATGATTATATATAGTGAAAATGCATGAATTCTTTGAAAATCCTTTCCAGAATTTTGAAATATGCAGCTCCAATGTCAGTGCTTCCTGTGGGGTGGTGTGCACAACTGGTTTTAAAATTGAAATGCATTTTCTCTTTGTTACTCTGATCTAACTCTGGGTATTAAGTAACTGGAGTAAGCATGCTAAGTGTATTATTATAACCCCCGCAAACGACATTTGGGAGGGTATATAGGAATCAGCTTGTCCAGCTGTCTGTCCATCCATCTAGCTGTCTGCCTAGCTGTGCAAACGTGTCCGGTCCATATCTTTCTTACAGCGGAACATTAGAATCTGCTACTCCACACAAAGATTGCCCATGACCTAAGGGTGTGTCATGACCTTGAACCAAGGTCATTTGGGGAAGTTCAAGGTCACTGGAAGGAAAATTTCATAATTCCTGTCTGGTCCATATCTTTCTTATAGATAAATTTAGTAGGTTCACATTTCACACAAAGATGGCTCATGACCTAAGGGTGTGTCATGACCTTGACCCAAGGTCATTTTGGGAAGTTCAAGGTCACTGAGAGAAAAAATTCATAATTCGTGTCTGGTCCATATCTTTCTTAAAGATAAACTTGGTAGGTTCTCATTTCACACAAAGATTGCCCATGACCTAAGGGTTTGCATGACCTTGACCCTAGGTCATTTGGGGAAGTTCAAGGTCACTGGAAGAAAAATTTCATAATTCATGTTCGGTCCATATCTTCCTTATGGATAAACTTGGTAGGTTCTCATTTCACACAAAGATTCCTCATGACCTAAGGGTGTGTCATGACCTTGACCCAAGGTCATCGGTGTAAGTTCAAGGTCACTAAAAGAAAAATTGTATAATCTATATTTATTACATATCTTTCAGGTTTTTTTCCTTATATAACTGGTATCGATAAACGGCACCATTCCCAATGCCAAAAACGTTAATTTTTCCCAATTTTGTGACCAATAATTCCCAATTCAACTGTGAAGCAACAGACTATGACAACATCGTATTTCTTTCAAATGAAACAATGTACAAGTTGACTTATTGTATCACTTCCGCTTAAATCGAAAGTAGAGAAAGTCGTAATTTGGCGGGACCTGTGGTGTCAACAGTGTAGTATCATACATTTTGACAAACTGAAAGCATGAAAATGTGGAAAACATTGGACATTGATAAAAAAGCAATAAGTACTTATTGCTTATTCTTTAAAACACGTAGTAATAGGTAATTTATTTGGAATTAGCGCAAAATACGTTTTATTTGATTAAACGAGAGAAAATTTTCATTGTTCTTCTTTGATAATAATTTTTCCCAATTGAACCAGTACCGGACCCTTTCCCAATTTGTAGTAAAAAATTGCTGTCTTTATTATGGAAAAACTTGAATCTACTACTTCACACAAACATTGCTTAAATAATTTGAGGTTGTGTCTTGATTGACCCAAGGTCATTTATGAAAGTTCAAGGTCACTGACAGAAAAAGTTCATAATTTGTGTCTGGTCCGTATTTTTAGTCTATTTTTTTTATTAGGCTGCGCCTTTGTTTCATTTATAAAAAAATATAATGAGCAATTACATTTGCACTAAAAATGTTTTAGCATTTCTCTTTTCTCTTAGATCCATAAAATATTCATGATTTAGCACCTCTGAAAAACCCAGCGGGGGTATTTTGTCCCGTTTGGACAGTTCTAGTTATGATAAGCAATGATGCATCTTTCTAAATTGTGAATTTCATGGCCTCTGGTTTAAAACACAAACCAAATTCAATTGTTGGAATGTTGTTTCTTGATACTCAGGTGACCTATGAGGTCCATGGACCTTTTGTTTTAAACACAGTGAGGGGGCCTGGGGAATGAAATTTGTATTGTTCCATAGGATATAGCATTTTTGCAAATATCAGCTAAAAATGCAATTAAAGAAAACACCTTTGCAAGCCAAAGGTCTCTTAATAAACCCTTACCATACAGTGTGAAAAAAAATTGTGACTGGAGTGGATCAAAATTGATAGACCAATCAGCAAATGTTTTTTGTAAATAATATGATATCTGCGTTTGAAAATATTTTGACTCTTTACTCTTTGGAATGAAAAATGCAAGTAAACAATGATCACATACTATTCTATGAATAGATATGGTGCCATCCAATATCTTGAGATATATACAAAATATGATTAAGAATCTATATTGAAGATGTAGACTTAGACTTTGAATAACAAATGAAAAAACCAATACATTCTTGTTAAATATTTTTAAAAAACTTTCATGATTTAAATACATCATTCATTTCTGTTGATAACCCAATTAGTGTGTACCTGTTTAAAATCCAGAACATGACGAAAATTAACATTCCCTTCTTTTCACAGCACCATATGCCAAGGGTTTATGAAGAGAGTAGTGTATAAAAACCCCTTGGCTAACAAAGATGCAAATTACCCAAAATTCCACATCTTATGAATTTTCATGCCCCCTTCGAAGAAGGAAGGGCATTTTGCTTTGTTCCTGTCTGTTGGTGACCTGTTGGTCAGTCTTTCTGTCAGTCCACCATCAGTTTCCATTCATTTTCTTTGCAATGGTTCCACATATTGAAATGAACTTTGGTAAACTGATTTATCGTAAGAATATCTAGGTTTTGTTTTGGTAATGATTGAGCCATTTTGGACAGAGTTATGCCCCATTGACTTAGAAAAATTCCAATTATTTGCAGTTTCCGTTCATTTTCTTCACAGAGGTTGCACATTTTGAAATGTAATTTGGTATACAGATTTATCATAAATATCTAGGTCAAGTTCTGTTTTGGGTATGATCGAGCCATATTGGAGTTATGCCCAGTAGACTTAGAAAAATTTCAATTATGACGGGGAGGGGGCACATAAGTGTTTTTACAAACATTTCTTGTTTTCTTACTGTGTTAACTCTTTCAACACTGAGTAACTTAAGATCTCCAGAGCCTGGTACACTGAGTAACTTTGCTCATCAGTAGC
>PRKT01001794.1:21425-44216 GCA_003671525.1 Saccostrea glomerata | reverse complement strand
TTATTTATCCTGTGGGGAGCCCCTCGATTTGTAATTTTATCTACCTGAGAGCTCGTGTTCGGGTAGTACCCGGGAAGTCACAGCCGAGATAAGACCTGTTTGGCTTGTTGTTATGTTGAAGTAGCCGGGGCGGGTACTCAAACTACATCAGGTCTTGGGCGGGGTGCTACAACTTATTACACTGACAATAGCCAGTCCAGGGTGAGAGGGAGAGGCTTGCATTGCTTGTGCAGTTACTACCGCACATGTGAGAGAGAGTACGACAGAGTACGGCAGCCCTGACGGACACCTCGGGGCCAGCAATTTCAAGTTATGTGGTGATATAAAATTAAGAATTCACCTTTTTGATATTATATCAATATTCAATCCAGACGGCATTGTGAAAGTTTAAAAACATTCAAATTTGTGATAATTGTGAAAGTTCTATTCAATTTAACTGGTGAAAGAAAACATGTTTATCAGAGGAAATTTAAAAACAGAACTCAAACCTTCAGCAAGGGTGTGGTGATTAATCTACTACGTTTTAAAGAACATTCTCCCAGGACTGACGTGCTGCTGATAGACAATTCATTTTTGTAATTTTTTTTAATTTTTTTTTTTGCTGTAAAAATTTACTTTTGTTTTGTTTATTAAATTTTGTTAAAATTTCATTTGTTTTGTTTCCTTCATTTATTCAAGTTCTTAAAGTGTATAACTCACATCTCAACAATCTCAATTGTCCCATCATCATGTATTCAAATTGGTATATCCTATCTACATCTTCTTTTCTTAAAATCTCAGTAGTGCCTTTTGCTCTTTTCACTTCATCTGCCTCTGTGAGGATTCCATCTTTAATCTATGAACTCTCTTTCCAAACAGTCTTTTACTCATTTATTTCCTGGAAGTCTTACCCATGGACATGTAAGAGAACAGCACTGTATGTTCTTTTTCATTTTACAACTTGAATATATAATTTCTGTGAAAGTATTAGTGTTGTAAAAAAGCTTTTCCCTAATGATTGCCTGAAAAAGTACCTGTCCTATTTTACTTTACACCTGTCCCACTCTGTTGATAAATATTGTCTGGTCCTGTAAGTCATATTTTCAATATACAAAGTTATTATTTTGTTCCTTAATTACATATATTCCATAAAGTGAAGCATAGGTTTTCTCTTTACTTTTTTGGGAAAAAATACCATCATGTAATACTTGAGAGTTATTAAGTTTCAAAGCAACAAAAAGTGAAAAAATCATATCCAAAAAAAAAAAAGATTTCAATCAAGATACATTTTTTATGTTTTACTACACATGTTTTCAAAATATTGTTAGGATAAATTCATCTTTTATTTTAGATAGGAATATTTTATCTTCCAAGAATGAATTTCATATATTTAAATGTAATATGGGACAACAGTGAGTAAAATCTGTCTGACTGAACACCTGTTTTTTTTTCTCCATAAGGTAACCTTTTAATATATTTATATTATCATTATAATTAATCCTCTAGTAATGTTATGTCTCCTTACTTTTGTATACTCTTATATCACCACATTGTCGGAAACCCACGGTCGGTCTCGCTTCTCTTGAGGTAAGAGAAGCGAGACCGACCGTGGGTTTCCGACAATGATATCACCAATTCTACATTGAATATCCATCTCATATTTTTAGTAATCATGAATTTCGTTCTGGTTAAGGGGATAACCTACTTTAAAAAGGACAGTTTTCTTCACAGACAAAACAAAATAAGTTGAATTTTATATGTTTTTTTCCTCTAAGCTACTTTTATTCTATTTCATGCTTTTTTTGTCAGCTTTCATACTTTTAAATTCAGGATAAAATCTGCATGAATATCAACTCTTATATAGATCTATTACTGTTTTTTTTCTCTAAGTTTTTTATCCACTTCAGTTGTTTATTGCTGTTAGTTTTTTTTCTCATAAAATAAGAGAAGTTTACAGAGTAGAGAATAGTCAGATACTGTAGACCAACTTTTTTTTCGCGACGACTTTATTTCGCGATTTACCAAGGATAAACTAGTTTGCGACGATTAATTTTCGCGATCAAGCCTTTTCGCATCTGTTGTTAATAGAAATTAAAAGTATTCTTATTTTAAAAAAAATAGAATAAAATTCATGTTTTATTATTATTACTGTGTATTATTTTTTAAAAAAAAGCGTATTCTTATTTAATAAAAATAATTTTAAAAAAATATCTTAAAAAGTTGCCTGATGTTTTTTGGACTTGAGACACACAGGTTTCTCTCTACCTGTATTAAAAATGATAATCTTTTCTTAGACACACACAGGTTTCTTTTTTTGACTGTATAAAGAATGATCATCTTTTCTAAGACACACACACAAAGGTTTCATTTTTGACTAGACACAAACGTTTCTTTTTGACTGTATTAAAATGATAATTTTCTCTTAGACACACAAACGTTTCTCTTTACCCCTTGTATAGAAGGCATCTTTTCTAAAGAGTTGGTTGGCCCTTAAAAGGGCCGTTGGGTTGATTTATTAAAAGGGTTTACTCCCTTAAAAGTTGCTGGACAATAGCCCCAGCATCGCTCATTGAAAACTCTTCTCTTCCACTCAAGGGGGGCCTCACCGGCTCTCTGTTTCGACAAAGGGGGCAGGGCTGCTGGTGACCAATGAGACGGGCCGAGCAGAGGGTACAGGCTGACCTCTGTAGACATCTCCCATAAATAAAATTGTTTACATCTTCGTCACACAAACATAATGTGCAAAATATGGTATCCTCTGCAACCTGGAGTCCCTAGGGAGGGATACACCCCTGGTGCCGGGCCTGAGATAGGGGATTGGGGGCGGGTGGCCTCACAGAATGGTCAGGGGATTCTGACGAATCTGGAATGTCTAGATTTCTACCCGCTGCTGCAGATGGTGTTGGGACTAGAAGTAAATATATGTAATGCATATATTTGATTAAAATAAATCATTTTTTTCCCTAAAACTATTTATTTTCTCTCTTTAAATGTACAAAATACAGGTAGATCCAAGATGGGATGTAATTACTGTAATTAAATTATTATAAAAACATTTAATGTTATTTGCAAGTGGGAATAGGTGGAATTGAGATTTTTAAAATGTGGGAATAGGTAGAAGACACAAAAAAAATAATGATACTTTTGATAGATTTTTATAATTAGTTAATTATTTATAATTAAGCACATGCTCTTACGACTGTAAATTGCTTAATTTGATTAGAGCAAAAGGGATGTGTTTTTAATTGCAATCAAAACATGGATATCTACCATGTGTACCGTGTATATAAACATGAATTATGCAATCTTAAAGCCATAGTTCACTGTGACATGGCATTTCAATTTCGAGTGTGAACGAAACCCATTGGACTCATTTTCGTAGGTTAAAAGAAATAAATTTTTCGCGTTATAACGCGAAACTTTCTTGAATAAAGGCGTTACTTTCGCGTTATAACGCGTTACTTTCGCGAAAAAAACGCGAAACTTTCGCGTTTTAACTCTTAACTTTCGCGATATAACGCGAAACTTTCGCGAATAAACGGATAACTCTCGCGTTATAACAGGTAACTTTTGCGAATAAACGCGAAACTTTCGCGTTATTTCGCGAAATTATATGCATATAGTAAGGTTGATCTTCACTGACAGATAAGAATAGGGTTTTCCCGCGTTTCGGAGAATAGCGGGAAAACGTTGTATGATAGCAACGTGTTTGAATGGCTATGCGTAGTAATACAAGGCGGGTCATAGGAAGGCCAGTATAAAGGGTCAGTTGCGGAAAGTTAGGTCATTCTAAGCCAGTCTTTCTCAGTGCACGGAGCACTATTTTTTTTTAAATTTTGTTTTGACGAGATTGTTTAAATTTAAATATATATTCATGTAATTTTTTTTCTCGTTTTTTATATGAATAAGTCCGATATTCGCCCCTAGACATTACCGATAGATTAAAGATGTTTAAAGAGATTGTATTGCGAAAAATTATATGTTTATTACAAAAATCTAGACTTTTTCTCTCCCAAAGTTATCGTATTCTGTGCCTTGACCTCCATGCTTGATACAACTAGATTTTTTTATTCATAATTTAATAAAACATGAATAAACAAACAATGGTTTGTTTAAAGTTGAACTAACTATAATTCCCTTCCCCAATATTACTAATTTTGTGTAATTAACATGTTATTTATTATTTTTCAACACTGTCATGTGTGTCCGTCCCAATTTCCTCTGTCCTGTAAACAAACTTTTGTGCTTCAGAAATGAGGTGAATAAAAAAAATTATAAAAAATTTATTTTTTTCTTAATTGAAAACAAAGATGTAGACAATTCATTTTTGTATGTTTGTGATTTTTTAAAAAAATATTTATTTCTTAAAGATAAGAAGAGTTATCGTTCTTGAATTCCACTTCCGCTTTCGTGCATTGCATTAAGGGAAGGAAAACCCTCGTTTGAGGGTATACCCCCATTTGACTTGAGGGTTCGACTAGACTGAACATAGGTCATACAAGTTGTATAAATATATAATGTGTCTTTTGTTATTCGCACAAGTTTGCACAACGTTAGGATCATAGTAAACAAAAGCTTAGAAATAAATGACCCTTCTCGATTTACTATAGAAAATCACAAATGTCGGCTTACCCCTACCACATTGTCTTTGTAAACTCATGAATTTCAGTGGTAAAATTTTGCTGAATCGTATGGTTTAGATATCAATTAATAATTTGTGATGAACAATTTTGCTTTATTTGATTCTTTATTTTTCACATTTTACCGGGGCCCACTCGGTCTTTTTTTTATAGAACAAAAAACGTCATGTGGCATGGATAGTCTCATGCAGATTGACGTGTGAAGAGGTGCCAGGTGGGATCAATTGAAGTGTAAGCTGTGTTAACATCTGCGCTTGTCCCAACAGTTAGGCACGCCCAACAGTCGTCACAATATAAACAAATTTTAAAAAGATATTTGAACATAAAAAAACGTACTTATAATAAACTTCTCCCAAAGGATTCCAGTCCGCTGTTGCCATTTCGTCTTTATTTTGAAGTTCTCCTCCCTCCGGAAAATAAAAATACTGTATGTCGATCCCGACAATTGTGTTCCTAAAAATCAGAGTCATGAAAGTACTGATAAGAATTTTATTTAGAAGCTTAATGAGAATAGATATGGATTACCCGCAACACTTTTCTGGCAATATTGCCGCAAATCTAATTTACATACGAAAAACGATATTGCCGCAAAATTGCTGCAATGTATTGCTAGAATGTTGCTGCAATATTGCGGCAATAATGCCAGAAGATGTTGCCAGAAGGTGAGTATTTTGGTAAGGGCTGCCCTGTAACTCCCAAAAGAAATATGAGTACAGATGCATTTGTTTCAAAGATCCCTGGAACTTTACTCAGCATAAAACTTTCAAAGATCGGAGCTTTATTTTTTTATTCAGTGGTATTATACCTAAATATTTACCTAAATATTTGTAACATATCTTTTGCAGGCTTTCTTTTTTTCCCCAAATTTTTTAATTTATTACTAAGAATACACACAATCTGGACTTTCACATACTTCAAAGTGATGTTTATAGAGAAATGGACAACCACTGTCTATGCAGAAAAAAAATGTCTTCTCATTCTAAAAACTTTTCATAGATATTATATCAAACAGCCAATGATTTTTGTGATTAATCTTCAGATATAAGTTATGTACATGTAGTAAGGATTACTTTTTTTTTGCATTGGCAGGTTTGCCTTTTTCTTTATCTGTAAGAGTAATAACCTCAGGTTAAGGTTGCACAGGGCTTGAACAAACAGTATCTTTTGCAGTTTCTGATGTACAGAATTCTCTGATAGTTTTAAACAAGTATCCCTGACTTCCAATATCAAGTCTTCTCTCTGTGATATACATGTAACGATTTTTTTTAGTTAAAAATTTCAAAGGTTTGGAAAAAATTCTGAAGAGATGTCACTGAGGTTTTCAATTATAAAAAACCACTGGCTTCTTTTGGTCCTGGACAATATGTAGAAGGTTGTGTATATGTTTCCCTCGACTCATGAACAGATTGTGCTATCTGAAGAAAAAAAAAATGTTTTCTTTGAAACAATCTTTGAATAAAAATTTCAAATGCTGAAAGGATTACTTGATAACATGAAAATACCAATTCATTATCTGCATCTATAAATTTACCTCTGATAAAATAAATTTGCCTCTGCTAAAATTCCTTTATTTAAGTTTCTCCAATTTAGCATCCATGCTCCAAAATGGGGTGGTCAGGTTCAAACTTGGTATGGCCAGCTATTAATCATCTGTTAATCATCTGTTTATGCAGACCTAAAATTGAACAATGATATATTTGAATTGTAGTGTTAATTATTTTTTCATTGCTTTCATAAAATAATAATCATTACTGTTAAGTTAGAATAATGTACTGGAAAGAAATGATATAAAAAGTTTTTCATACAGAATATTTTGTTAGTGTAGCAAAATCTATGTTTTAAAGAAAATAAATTCTGCTAAAAACAGATTTTCTGCAAAACAAGTAAATACATCTTCATTTAACTTTGGTATCTTAAACATTGATCTAAAACTCCTGGATATCTCAAAGTTTTTTTTCTAAGTCCCAAAGAGTTTGAGATAATCAGGTTTGACTGTTTTCTAACAACAACAACAACAGCAACAACAAAGTACATCTACAACCAGTTTTTTTCTCCAAAAAATTAAATTCTACCTATCATTCATAACTCTTCATAAATAATCCATACCACAGAGCTGTGTTGTTTCTGTTCCTCAGCATGGACCACTCTACTTCCTTTGACAACAGGTGTCCCTACAGATTCACAAAGTTCCAGTGTTGAGTTTCCATGACCCCTATTCAGTGAGTGCACAACTTTATGTATTCTACTTTCAAAATTCCTACTACTTGTAATACATTTTGGATTTGATTTTATATGCCCTATTTAGGGATGTGCGATTTTATCGGTATACCGGTATATCGCGATTTTTTGTTGCGTGATACGTATCGTGATACGTAGACCTAAATACCGGTATTTAGGTACATACTTTAAAGTCCAGAAATTCTTCATTTATTTGTTCAATCTTTCAAATTACAATTATAGAAAGTCTAAAAAATGTTGTAAAAGGTGAAAAGAATTGCATCTTACCATCCAAACATGATTAATTTTATGTACATAAAAATTTTTTTAAAAATGAAATTTTGTTTTTCTAGCATATTTTTAAGAAAAATAATGACAATTCATTAAAAACCATTGTAAAAATTGCTTGTAAAAATATCATGATATTGTCGTGATATTTTGAGAAAAAATCGTGATATATCGTGATACGAAATTTTTGGCGATACCCATCCCTAGCCCTATTTACAGATTCAGATTTTTGTGTACAAGTATGATATTTGATTCTATCAAGATTACTTTGTCCTAAAGTCAAATTTATACAGTCTTTTAGCAAACATTTGTCTTTTTCCGTCATATTTAATTCAAAGTCACTAGGCAACACTGCATGAAGATTTCCACTTATTGCTTTTCAGTCCACGACAGGAAAAGGAATAGAGTTGACAGGACTTCCCGCACTGTCCCTGGTAGCAGTTTATGAGGGAACCAACCGCAGTAGACATAGCACGCTTCATCAAAGGTAAGTCGCCGGAGTAGTGTTTGTAGCAATTCTTGTACTCTGTCCTGCATCGAAGCTTCAGGTCCAAGGCAAATCTTCTCTGCATGGATTCTCTTACGGCCTTGGTTCTTCTGGGAAACATGTGACTGCTGAATGGAGCCTTAGCAGTCTGTTTTCTTTGAGAGTCAAAGAAGTGACGCAAGTCCTTAAGGTTTTCAATCACATGTCCTTGTTTTTCAGATGCACCAAACGCAGCGGCACTGTCTCCATCACGGGTGATATGGGATATGACTAGTGGCCGGTCATCACTTTGTAACTCACCAACACAATTAGCGGCCCATCTCTTATCGTCTCCAATGGTGGTCTCCGGAGGAATGGTTGCAGTGCAGTCTTTGTGTCCTGGGCAGGTAACTTCTTTTCCTTTGCTTCATAGGTGTGCGCCTTTCTTACATAGTTTATTCCCACAGAAAACTGCTACCACATTCTTCCTCTGAGTTACATTTTCACTAACGGTATACGTCACTTGGGTGGCAGCTTGGAATGAGGTTTTCCCAATGGCACTGAAGGTGGCATTATTGTACCGAGCATCTCCTTCCACTCTGATGGGGGTATCTGGAAGTCCACATTTTTCATTAAGTTCTTGAATATTCTGCCGAATTTTCTTCATACTGTTTTTATTTACATCGGTTATAAATTTCCCCACTTTGTTGCAGGTCTGTTGCATGTTAGTGGCTGACGCTGGTTCAATATTTTTACCAAGAAGCATACCACGCAAACCCTCTGATGTAAGACTGGTACCCAGGTGACCGACAGCCATGGCCACATTCAGCTGTGCAGCTCTTTGTCCCCTGCCAGATCTTCTCACCTCTTTGTAAAGCTTTTCTCGGGTGACTGGTATATTCTTACATCAAATGGAAAGGATCCATGCCAGGCCTCGTTTTTCCTCCCCATGCTGATTCCAGTCCAGTTGACCATCACAGTCTGGAAACTTCTGTGAGTGTTCTTTAAATGCATTGTTCCACAATTTATCAGTCTTTTCTTGGTGAAGTACTTTGTATAATTTTGAATTTGGGTCATCTGACACAGATTCCATGTAGGTGTCCACTGGCTGGACCTCACTTGGCCCGGGTCGTAAAAACTTCATCTCGCTGCTTCGGCTCTTGGCATCTATAACTGCAAACACCCCATATTTCTGTGGCCGTACAATGTCCTGAAACTCTTCTTTACTTAGTCTTCTTATGGGAAACAGAGATTGGACTGGGCTGGTGGTCCCTATTTTCTTCTGGCCTTTGTTGTGAGGAATACTTCCTTTTTTGTATTGATGTTGATGCAACCATCTTGGTCCTTTTTTTGGCATGGTAATTATTTAACTGTATACCTGTAGACTTTTTCTAAGAATATGCTATTGTATGTGGTGCACATTTTTAAGTATTGTAAACTTTTGTGTTGTTTATTTATTTTACAGCTGCCTGGTCTTCTAAGAGAAACTCCATTCTTTGTTGACTGATGGAAAAGCCTCATCGACCCCCACTGCTTAAGAACCCCTTATCTTAATCACCAGCCATTAATCAGTGATCACTGTTATCAAAGCTCCAAGGTACATTATTGAAGTCTCTTTTGACACCATTTTTTCCAGTCTCTGACTTTGTTTTAAAATTAAGATTTTCACTTTTTTGCTAATTAATTCCTTAAAAATCAGTGAACTTCCTGTTTCTTAGCTAATTAGAACTCATTAATTAGAGTTGAAATTATTTTTTAGCAGATAGCGAAAACAACAATATTTCAGCTTTCATTTCATTCAAATCTTTTTTCTTAATAATTCACTTATTACATTTTTTCAAGTTTTGAAATTAATATGCCAAAGATGAATTTGTACAGAAATTTAGCCTTAAATTCAATAATCTGTTAGGAAGAGTTATCTCCTATTTTTCATCCCTTAAGGACAAAGATAAATTTTGATGCACTAGTATATGAAAGATAAATAACTCAGAGACATTTTGTGTAAATTTCATTTAATTTCATTAACTTTTAGTTGTCTTAAAGGTCTTACGCAAGGAAATAGCCAATCAAAATTAACTTAGTCAATTGAAGTTCCATATATATAGAGACAATTATTTTATTCTTTTTTCATTTTTGGCAATTTATTTTAGGCCTACAGTATTAAAATTGGACTCATGCACTAGGAATATCATTTCTTTAGCAGAATTATCCCACTGAATTAAAAGGAACTGTTTTTTCAGGTGCGCATGATGCAACTTCCTGGATGGTGTGTAGGCTGTTTGTCAACATGTGAATCCCACATGCATTTCGGGGTAGGTAAGTTTACTGTCGATTTTCTTTCTTAAAAGCCGCATAAGGCATATTTTTTCTGATCTCAAATTTTTGTTTAAGCATGAATCTTTATTTTCTCTTTCATGAATTTTCTGCTGAGAGTCTAATAAATTAAATAATTTAATTCAAGTTATATAGTAATATATAGTGACATTATTTCCTTGTGTGAGACCTTAACCTTATAACCCTTCTCTACTGCATTAGTTCAGGTGACCTAATGACACATGCATGATGATGGGCAAAAACAAATAGCATGAGAAATAAATTACAAATCAAACTACAAAATATTTAATACCTTTGATATATTTTGTATCAAATAGTAGTATAGTAAGAGAAATCTCTGGCTTACCACGAGAGTTGCTGAGGTGGAGTTGGAGATTTTGTGTTGAATTCACAGTATTTTTTCTATAAAATTTTAAATACAATGTATATATATTAAAACAATCTACAATAAGAGAAAAACAAAATCATAACTTCAACTTAAGAAAGCTATATAATGTAGAAATAAAATTCCTATGTCTGATTTGCTACTGACCTGAAGATCTGAGGAGCCTATCCATATCACCCCCTTGTCTGTAAACATGGCAAGGAAACGGTTGTTGAATGAGAGAGACATATCCAAGAACTTTGAAACTTCTGTAGAGACTTCAGGGGTCTGTACAAAAGAAAATTAAAATTAACTGATACCTCTGTTGGGTTTTTTTAGAAATGGTACCATATTTATTGATCTAAAGGTGTTCCAAAGTTTTATAACATTGCTTTCAAATATAATTAATATATGGGGGGGGGGTTATACTACTTAAAGATGCCTCCAGATCAAATTAGCATGTAACTCTGCATTTCTTGATTTAAAAAAAATTAAATTATTTTTTTTTTAATTTTTCTTCCCAGATACTGTGAGTGGTTTTAATACCATGCTGTTAAAATTTCACAGTCCAATTTTGTCGCCTTTACCCCCCCCCCCCCTTCCTCCCTCTACCCCTTTTTTTCCACGTAAAACAATGTCGCGTGTTAAGAGAAAAATAAAGCATGGCGAGAAAACTATTTCATAATGTAAGAATAAATTAATTTTTAGAAACTAATACAGTATTGCAATCGTTTGTTGGTATTATGTACACCCATTGCGACCTATAAAATACGTAGTTGGATAGAATAGATCCAAATTTTGTGTTTTGACATGCCCCCTTTTCACTGCAATAAAGGCTTCCTCCAATTTTCTTTTCATTTTATATAAGAAGAATGAAAATTGCATGATATATGTGAAAAACAAAGAATTTCATCATGTATTTTTTTTTAATTTGTAAATTTCTTTGTTTATTGAAGAGTTTTAGTATGTAATTGTGTATAAAAACACGAAAAATGGTCCATATCTTGACACTGCCCCCATTTCACTACAATAAAGGCAATGTAAAAAAATTCCATTCTAATTTTTCTAAACATAAAACATAAAAGTATATTTCCAAGAATTAAGATTTTTTATCATTCCGTTTTCGTAATTTTCAACTAGATCGGGCCTCGTTAAAATGGAGCAATCGGCTATTCGAATATTCGGCTATACTGATATCAGAAGGCTGACAAATTTACTATAAGATTAAGCGGGATCCACTGTAATTCTAAATATCTCACATGAATTCTGATAGTAAGGTGTTTATAAGATTTTACCAATGCCACAGGAGATAACTCTTGCATAGCAAGACTAAAAAAAAAAAGTCTATAGATTTTGCAAGAAAACTACTATCATGAGTGGTTTTCCCATGGATTGTATTTTCGAAACAGAATGATGAAATATTTTTAGATTTAGTTCAGCGTTAATTATAGTCCTGTTAAAAATGTATTGGAAATTACAGTTCTTTGTTTCTAACCTTAATTCAATAGTTTTATAGGGGAATTCAAGAACACATAACAAAAGGATATTTTACTAAATAAGCAATTTTCAAACAAATTTTCAATAACATTATTCCATTTGGACTACTTTGATATTGTTTTCAATAAAATATCAAATATTTGTCACATTCGATGTGCCACCCATCAATACAGTACTGCCTGGTTTTTCACATACATGCCAACTTTTGAAAATTCCCATGGGGAGTTTAGCATGTCAGAGGACAATTATCAAAGCTTTAAATTTGCGACATTTTGTCATGAAATTAAAAGATTATGAAATGATCTTTTTTTAAATTTTTAATGTTGACATCACTTATCAATACAACGTTTAAGGATTAATTTAATACAAAAAATAATGTTTTTCTTTCCAAATTGAAATATTTTTGCTAAAATAGGTGCCTCTCTCACTAAAGAAGGGGTCTTTCAATAATTTGCAGTTTCCGCTCATTTTCTTTGCAACCGATGCACATACTGAAATCAAATTTGGTATACAGATATATCACATGAATATCTAGGCCAAGGTCTGTTCTGGATATGATCGCACCATTTTTGACAGAGTTATGCCCCTTGGAGGCTGAAAAAAATTCAATAATTTGCAGTTTCCGTTCATTTTCTTTGCAACCGTTGCACATACTGAGATGAAATTTAATATACAGATTAATCAGATGAATATCTAGGTCAAGTCCTGTTCTGGATATGATCGCATCATTTTTGACAGAGTTATGCCCCTTGGAGTTTGAAAAAAATTCAATAATTTGCAGTTTCCGTTCATTTTCTTTGCAACCGTTGCACATACTGAGATGAAATTTAATATACAGATTAATCAGATGAATATCTAGGTCAAGTTCTGTTTTGGGTACAATTGTGCAATTTTTGACAGAACTATGCCCTTTGGACTTACAAAAAAATTCCAATTTGGGGGGAGGGGGGCATAAGTGTTTTACAAACATCTCTTGTATAAAATATATTCATAGTCATTAGTTTCTGTCAGAGCCAGTGATGGTGGAATTTGATATCGAAATCTACTTTCCTTTTCAACAAGATCGATAAGACGCGTTACGCAATCTCTTTTGCTTCACTTATTCAAACGCTTTAATGATCTACTTGACTAACCAATCAAAAACGTTATTAGATACAGACTAAGAATAATACAAAGATATGTAACCATGACTTTCGTAAAACATGGTATTTCTACCTCTTTTCATGGCACTTTCACTATATTTCTATTATATAGTGAAAGTGCATTATTTCCTTGAAAATCTTCTCTGCTCTTGGGTATTAACAAACAAACTCAATGTATAGTTATGCGTGTTATACATGGAATACCTTTATAGTCTTGGTGAAAAATGTAAATGGGGGACAGATTAGAACATGATTTATGAGTTGTTACTAAATACAGTCCAGTACATTAAGAAAACTGTTATATTACAGTTTTCCACAATATATTTTGAAAAATTGTAATATTATGGAAACTGTAATATACGAATTAAAAATATTAAATTACGCCTAAGAAATGCTTTTATTATGAAACATTTTGGTTCCAAACCTCTGTCTTAATTATACCCCCGTTCCGAAGGAAAGGGGGGTATACTGTTTTACCCTTGTGTGTCTGTCTGTCTGTCCAGCTGTGTGTCCATAAGTCTGTCCATAGCAAATTTTTGTTGCCGTTTTCTCAGCAACTACTCATAGTAGATGCTTGAAATTTTAGCACAATCTTCTCTGAGGCATGCCATATGGTGTGATACATTTTTGTCAAATTCGATTTTAACTTACTGTCAGTTGACAGAATTACAGGGACACGGATTACGATGCATTAAAATGTCGAAGTTTTAACTGGAAGCAAATAAAAAGAAGAAAGTGTCAAAATCTTGGAAAACGGATATAATTTGAAGACTTCAGTCTGTAATAATTAAGCCATTATCAGAAATTATGTGCCCAGTAAGAGAAACCAGGTAATTGATGGTGTTTGAATAATTTGTGCATTAATTAAGATTTACTTGTTTGATCCTCATCAATAATCAATTAAAAAGTTCCCGAAAATACCAACGAGTGTCAGTATGAATTCTATAACCTCCAGGTACTTAGCTAAATGACAATGCATTGAAATACTCTCATAACACGATGTTCAAAATTTATGCGAGGTGTTTTTTACTTCTGTGAAATTTTATGCGTTTAAATTTTACGGATTTATAAAACTCGTAAAAATTAGTAAAAATTAGCAGCATGTAAAAAATACCTGTTATACGGTATATTTACCTGACTTCAATTGAATTGCACATGTAATATTACATTTCTTTCAATTTAGCTTTCTTGTAATTCAACTACATGACTTTCATTGATAAATTTATGCAGGATTAATATTTCAATTCTTTTTCAAATATTTTTGGCTTTCTGACTGATGACTTTAAATTTATCACAATGGCATATGGTATATTTATTGTTTACATAATCTATTTACTTTTGAACATGTTGAATATATTTGATTTTTCTGTCTCTTGATTCACATTTATAAACAAACATTTCTCATCTTTTCTATGAATAAGACCAGATTTAATCTTTTTTTTTTAGGGGGGGGGGTTATTATTTTTTTTACTGTCTTCTGCACTTTTAATTCACTGTATCACATTGCCAGCATCTGATAGTAAGACACAGCTAGATATAGTAAAGGAACTCTCTTTCCAGAGTAGTGCCGATAATTAATGAGATAAGAATCACAGGCATGTTAAGTGACCTTTACTGTATTTAATCTATACAGATCTAAATTGTGGAAGACAGTGGTTTTTTTATTGTTTGCACAAGAAGTAATGGCATTTACATAAAAAAGTATTTTATCAACTGGTACATGTACAGCTCATTTCTTCCCTTTAAGATTAATGTTTGATCTACTTCGACCATCTTTACTAGGTGTTTCTCGCTTTGTTTACAAACATAAGTAGTGTTCTATATGTAAACACTGCATATTTATAACACGTCAGTCTTGTAAAAATAACCTGGTTTGTTCACTATTTAATTTTGTAAATTTTCTTTCAAAATCTATTTTCAAATTACTGACTTATAATAGAAAATATTTATTGACTTAAAAATCAAAACTTTGTTTGTATGACATATCACAATTTTTGACTGCATGCCCCTTGCACTATTTTCCCTCGCGGATTGACACAAATTCCAAAACAAGAGGCCTATGGGCCACATCGCTCACCTGAGAAGCGTTGACCATTCTGTTCTTTTCCAGATTTCCCCCTTGTTATACTTAATGCATCCCCACCCTACCCCACTGATCATAATTTAGACATTTTGAAATCTACACTACCCCATGATCCTTCCATGGGCACATATGTTTCAGCTTTTTTGGCCCAGTGGTTCCTGAGAAGAAGATTTTTGCTATATATTTCTATGTAAAACTTTGATTCCCTATAATGGCCCACCCTTCCCCCGGGAGTCATGATTCCTACAATTTAGAATTTACACTACCCCAGAATGCTTCCACATAAGTTTCACTTTTTCTGGCCCAGTGATTCTTGAGAAGAAGATTTTCAAAGATTTTTCCTATATATTTCTATCTAAAACTTTGATTCCCCATTGTGTCCCCACCCTTCCGCCGGGGGTCATTATTTGATAAATTAAGAATCTTCATTATACCAGGATGCTTCCACATAAGTTTCAGCTTTTCTGGCCCAGTGGTTCTTGAGAAGAAGATTTTCCTGTATATTCCTATATATTTCTACATAAAAATTTGATACCCCATTGTGGCCTCGCCCTTCCCCCGGGGGTCATGATTTGAACAATTTAGAATCTACATTATACCAGGATGCCGCATAAGCTCTTCTGGTCTCTGACCAGTTGAGCTTAAATATTGCATTAAAGAATGTGGCTTTACTCCTAACTTGTATGAAAAATTTGAAATAATTCTGTAAACCTGGACTTTTCACCTATTACATGATTCTTAGGTGAACCTGTACTTAAATTCTAATTTATCAGGGAGATTTAAAGATTTGTTATTTACTTCCTGAAGAAACTTTATTTAGTGCATTACATTTTCAATATATTACATGTACACTCACCTGGCCCATACCAAATGTCTTTTTGAAAGTGAGGAACATGTCATACATCAACACCACTCCATCATCCTGTACAAACAGTAGCTCCTCAGTGTGGGACCAGCCCATCTTGCAAATTTTACCACTGTTCCACTGTCAAAAGAAACACATTCAAGTTCAATTTACAGTTCATCCTTTAATCCCCCTGTCTGATTGTTAAGGGTGTTAAGGAGAGGTTCTTCTCTAGTAACTATCTTAATGACAAAAGAAGCCCATGGGCCACAATGATAACCTTAATAACTTTGGCCCTGTCGTTCTTCACCAGATCTTCCTACTTGTGGATCAACCCTACCCTCAGGGACCATACTTTGAACAATTTAGAGTCTACACTACCCCAGGATACTATATATTTCATTGTAAATATTTGACTCCCTATTGTAATTCCAATAATATCAAACGGGCAATGAAATGAACAATTTAGAATCTACACTATCCCAAGATCCTTCCATATAAATTTCATCATTTCTGGCCCAGTGGTACTTGAGAAAAAGATTTTTCCTATATAAAAAAGAAAATTACAAGTTATAGCGAGCGCAGCGAGCGTTGCTTTGTCTCTGCAAGCTCAAACAAGGCCTGCACATTAATTCCATAGAACTTTTTGCTGCAGTAATTTGGACCCACAATGCATCGCTTCGTACACAAAAGCTTAATAAGCAACGTTCTCGCGAGAATAAGAACATAGGTTAAACGAATAAAATAAACTTGCCTTGATTTAATGAATTTGTTGCAGAAAAAAAGTCAATAAAACGGTTCTTCATTAAAATCAGCCCTGTTCAGGCTTCAGTTTGGTAAAGCAACATGCATTTGACATCTGAGTCTTAGACGTTCCGAATGTCATATGCACTTTGACGATCCTGATCTAAATGAAAACTGGATAAGTATATATCTGCGCTCGCCCTTACGGTCGCACCATCAACATATTACATTTTAAGTCTAGGTAGAATAAATTCATATCAAAGTTTTTTTTCATGTACATACAACTGGATTGAACTTTTTTTTGATTATTAAAGGAATAATTGATTTCTGGACTCAGAATTATACTGATCACACTGAATTCAACTTTTCAAAGTTCTTTATATAACAATAAATTTTGCTCATGTCAGACTAGCTTTTTAAGAAAGCTAATACTTGTACATAAATATGTATGTTACAAACCCTCATTTGACTGATCTGCCTCCCAGCTGCAGTAAAAACTGAGACAATAGGTTTGGTGACCACCTGTACTTGTGCTGCTTTAGCTTCATCCTTCAACAATGCTTCAAAGATAAATTTTTAAAGCATTTAAACATTATTGTGAAGTAAATCTTTTGTTTCAGTTGTCCTCTCCGTGATTTACTGTTGTGCTAATTTACAGCTCAACATACTTTTAAAACTTTCATGGCTTTTCCCCAAGGGGTCAGTCTGACGCATGTGGGTCGAAACTCTCATCTTGGTGCATTTTAGGACCTTTTTCAAGCTGACCGATTGTATTCATGACGTATCTGAGCATACTGTTACTTCGTTCAATCAGACTCTTTGTAGTCGCGTATATGTTCTTTTCACCAGCAGAGCGTTTGGTTGATCAAGACTAAAATCGGAATTGTACATGGAATATTTCCTTTGTTTAGATTACGCTACTAGAAATTTTTTACCGAATACTGAGTCAATTATATTTATTAGAATTATATGTAATGATTTAAATAATAAACATATGAAAGTAATACTCCAGTATGTAATATGTTTTAATATTTCTTAAAACTTTGATTATTTATTTCGAAACAAAACAAGTACAAGTTACTCATTGTGTATCCAGACACTTGCCCGAAATGCCTCCAAAGCAAAGATTGGTATTGGGCCAACTGACCCAAAACAAAAAAAAGCTTTCATTTGTTTTACAAATAAAAAGACGGAAACTTTTTCATTCCCAGACTCGACAGAGGATCTCTGATTAAGAAGAACAGTCCAAGACGTTGACTCCTGATGTCAACGGCAACGATGTTTGTCATTTCCAGTCCAACAGCTGTCCAAGTGGCTAACTTTGCACCTGTGGTTGGAATTTGATCAGATAGGACTAAAATGTTTTGCAAACAAATAAAAATTTTCTCGTTTCAGTTTTTTGCGTATTTTGCTCCGAGTTCTTTGCATACAAAACCATTCCCTACCATTAGAACCAAATTTAATCTGCAACTGTCCCAGGTCTATTCAGTAGGGAAATGTGCATGTAAGTTTGCATCCTTTATAGTTTAGCTCTTCAACAACTTTCGAGAACTAAATCGAGAAAATCAAAAGGGCGAGGAATTAACTTAGGTATTCTGTTTATCAATTATATTTATACTCTGTTGTATGAAGTCTAAAACAATTCTCCAAGATGACATTTTTCAGTACTGAGATGAAATTAAAACAAAAAAATTCTTTTAAATTTATAATATAATTCATTTTATTTTTAAAAAACTGAAATTGGTTGTGTCAGAAATGGCATTTAAAAACCCTCAAAGATCCATCAAATTTACTTGAAATTCATTACAAAATAGCATGGAAAATCAAATTGGGCCATTGGCCCATCAACATTAAAATCCAGAGTGATCCCTGCAGTTTTAGTTTGATTTCAAAGTAAGTTGGCACACAAGTAGACTACACAAAGATACATAAAATAATGCAATGGTTTTTGATAAGTACAAACCAGTAGAGCTACAGTCTCGTCAGAGACTTCTGGTTATACAATATATGATTTACATTAACTTCAGGGTACATGCAAAGTTGGGGGGAAATCTACCATCCTGGTATTTTTTAGGGACCGTCTCAAAATACAGGTACATTTACCATATAGGATTATTTAGGAAAATGCCAATTTTTAGCACTTAAATTAAAGCAAATTATACAAATGCTAAAATAGACATTTTGTTCAAACTATAATATTTTATGAGTAATACAATATTATACAATATATGTAAGACGCACAAAATTCTACCGTCTTGTTTCCAGAGGGGGCATCTCAAAATGCAAAAAATTTGCAAATGTTACTATTTTTATAGCGTATTACAAAATATAATGTACACAATGGATTCACATGAACAATGCAAAAAATTTGCAAATGTTACTATTTTTATAGAGTATTACAAAATATAATGTACACAATGGATTCACGTGAAAACATAATAAAAATATTGGAGATATTCTCAAATTTCTAAGTTTTAAATTTCAAGAGCGTATGTTTATTACTTTTTCTTTAATAATATTTTTATTACCCCCTTCTTTAAGAGCTACAGATTATCATAACGTCAAAAACACTCTGCAACGTCAACCTACCAATCAATTGCAAAATCGGTTAAAAAATCAGTTATATCAAATTGTAATTACATTTTTATACCTATGATTTCTTAACTTTGTTTGATTTTAATAACTAAGCGAAAAAAGTTGCATTAAAACAGTAAATACGCTTCATTTTACTATGATGCGCAATGGAAACTATAGTCGGTCCCCTTAAATGCTACTCCTTTTACAGTTTTGGTCTAATTTCAGTATTACTTGGTACACAAGTAGACTATACTAAGATACATAAAATAGTGCATGGGATTTTGATTTCGATGAACGATGTTGCCATGGTTACTAAAATTAGAATTTTCCATGAAATTTTTTAAAAACGCTACTCCTTCTACAGTTTTGGTCTGTTGGCAATGGTTTCTTTTCTCACCCTTTGTTATAAGTACAAACCAGTAGAGCTACAGTCTCGAGAGAGACTTCTGGTTTTTGTAAAGTTTTAGTCAATGAAATTGATGAACTTCAAGTATTAATTTCAAAGCACACATGATTTCTTTGATTTTATATAGAATAATTTGTTGATTTAATGTCAAGACATAAAAATAATAAAATACTAATTTTTTAGAATAGTTTTATAATATATCATAATATCAAGAAATGTATCGTATCGTTTTAATGTATCGAGATACGTATTGTATTGCAAGAGCTGTGATCGTCCCACCCCAAATGATTTCTTTATGCAGTTTTGTCATTTTTCTGCGCTGCATTTCGACAAAACCAAGACAAGTATGGAAAATTTGCAAAGTGCCTAGAAAAATACTCATCTGTAAGAAGTAAATTTGAACATTTCAACCAAACAGTGTCAAAGAAAGTGTGATTAAATAATTTGTAAATACCTATGATAGAGACTTCTATGTCAGAATCAGACACATTTAACGTCAAACAATTTATAAACTAATTCCCTTTTAGAACATTGACTTTTAAAAGAATATGCAACTTTAACATGAAATATTCAATAATATAAAGGTTATGTCTTGTACCGAAACTCGATAATTTTAAGTTTTATTGCAAGAAAAATGTGACTTTAATTTGTGGGAAAAGCCATGAAAGTTTTAAAAGTATGTTGAGCTGTAAATTAGCACAACAGTAAATCACGGAGAGGACAACTGAAACAAAAGATTTACTTCACAATAATGTTTAAATGCTTTAAAAATTTATCTTTGAAGCATTGTTGAAGGATGAAGCTAAAGCAGCACAAGTACAGGTGGTCACCAAACCTATTGTCTCAGTTTTTACTGCAGCTGGGAGGCAGATCAGTCAAATGAGGGTTTGTAACATACATATTTATGTACAAGTATTAGCTTTCTTAAAAAGCTAGTCTGACATGAGCAAAATTTATTGTTATATAAAGAACTTTGAAAAGTTGAATTCAGTGTGATCAATATAATTCTGAGTCCAGAAATCAATTATTCCTTTAATAATCAAAAAAAGTTCAATCCAGTTGTATGTACATGAAAAAAAACTTTGATATGAATTTATTCTACCTAGACTTAAAATGTAATATGTTGATGGTGCGACCGTAAGGGCGAGCGCAGATATATACTTATCCAGTTTTCATTTAGATCAGGATCGTCAAAGTGCATATGACATTCGGAACGTCTAAGACTCAGATGTCAAATGCATGTTGCTTTACCAAACTGAAGCCTGAACAGGGCTGATTTTAATGAAGAACCGTTTTATTGACTTTTTTTCTGCAACAAATTCATTAAATCAAGGCAAGTTTATTTTATTCGTTTAACCTATGTTCTTATTCTCGCGAGAACGTTGCTTATTAAGCTTTTGTGTACGAAGCGATGCATTGTGGGTCCAAATTACTGCAGCAAAAAGTTCTATGGAATTAATGTGCAGGCCTTGTTTGAGCTTGCAGAGACAAAGCAACGCTCGCTGCGCTCGCTATAACTTGTAATTTTCTTTTTTATATAGGAAAAATCTTTTTCTCAAGTACCACTGGGCCAGAAAAGATGAAATTTATATGGAAGTATCTTGGGATAGTGTAGATTCTAAATTGTTCATTTCATTGCCCGTTTGATATTATTGGAATTACAATAGGGAGTCAAATATTTACAATGAAATATATAGTATCCTGGGGTAGTGTAGACTCTAAATTGTTCAAAGTATGGTCCCTGAGGGTAGGGTTGATCCACAAATAGGAAGATCTGGTGAAGAACGACAGGGCCAAAGTTATTAAGGTTATCATTGTGGCCCATGGGCTTCTTTTGTCATTAAGATAGTTACTAGAGAAGAACCTCTCCTTAACACCCTTAACAATCAGACAGGGGGATTAAAGGATGAACTGTAAATTGAACTTGAATGTGTTTCTTTTGACAGTGGAACAGTGGTAAAATTTGCAAGATGGGCTGGTCCCACACTGAGGAGCTACTGTTTGTACAGGATGATGGAGTGGTGTTGATGTATGACATGTTCCTCACTTTCAAAAAGACATTTGGTATGGGCCAGGTGAGTGTACATGTAATATATTGAAAATGTAATGCACTAAATAAAGTTTCTTCAGGAAGTAAATAACAAATCTTTAAATCTCCCTGATAAATTAGAATTTAAGTACAGGTTCACCTAAGAATCATGTAATAGGTGAAAAGTCCAGGTTTACAGAATTATTTCAAATTTTTCATACAAGTTAGGAGTAAAGCCACATTCTTTAATGCAATATTTAAGCTCAACTGGTCAGAGACCAGAAGAGCTTATGCGATAGTAAGGTGTCCCTTGTCCGTCCGTCTGTCTAGCTGTCTGTCTGTCCTGTCTGTAAACAATTTTTCAAAACACTACTCCTCCCACAGTTTTGGTCTGATTTCAATATAACTTGGCACACAAGTAGACTACAAAAAGATACATAAAATATTGCATCAGTTTTTGATTTCAATGAACTGTGTTACCATGGTTACTAAAAATAGAATTTTCCGTGAAATTCCTTTAAAACACTACTCCTCATACAGTTTTGGTCTGATTTCAATATAACTTGGCACACAAGTAGACTACACTAAGATACTTAAAATAGTGCATCAGTTTTTGATTTCGATGAACGATGTTGCCATATTTACTAAAAATAGAAAATTTCTGTGAAATTTCTTAAAAACGCTTCTCCTCCTACAGTTTTGGTCCGATTTCAATTTAACTTGGCACACAAGTAGACTATACTAAGATACATAAAATAGTGCGTTGGTTTTTGATTTCGATGAACAGTGTTGCCATGGTACTAAATATAGAATTTTCTGTGAAATTCATTTAAAAAGCTACTCCTCCTACAGTTTTGGTCTGATGGCAGTGGCTTCTTTTCTCATCCTTTGTTATAAGTACAAACCAGTAGAGCTACAGTCTCAACAGAAACTTCTGTTTTTTTTTTCTCTGAAAATGTGTGTTGTCAGTAAATGATGCAGGTAATTTTTAGCTCACCTCGACGAAGTCGAGATGAGCTTATGCTATACCCCCGGCGTTGGCGTCGGCGTCGGCGTCCCAGGTTAAAGTTTTAGGAGCAAGTCCATTCCCAAGTAACTATAAGCCCTACCTGAACCAAACTTGCATGGATGATGCATCTAGGGATGTACACTACCAGACTTGCTTCGGATGCTGGATCTGA
>PRKT01001794.1:0-14966 GCA_003671525.1 Saccostrea glomerata | reverse complement strand
GAAAATGAATTAATTGTTTTAAATCTGCTCCTTTGTATAAAATTTATAAAACATTTATTTATTTTTTGATAGGCAATTTTATGGGTGCCTTTTAAAAATTTGTGCAATGTGTGGACCTAGGGTCAGGGGTTTATGTCACAGTGTTAGTGGCACTACTGATTATTGCATAATATTACTGATTAGTTGGAGTGCATTTTTGTTCCCCTACCCTGCATATGGGTATTCAGTAACCAAGCTAAGCAACTGCTAAGTGTATTGTTATGATGATCAATGGTGCCTCTTTCAAAATTGTAAATGCCATATAACATCTGGCTTAAAACATGAATCAAATTCAATACACTGTAACTGGAAAGTTGTTGCATAATGCTCAGGTGACCTATAAGGCCCTTGGGCCTCTTGTTCTCTCATCCTCCCCTTTAAATCCAATATGTCGTCTAATAATGTTTTATTTTCGTCATATTCTTCTGTAACTCCTGATCTAAGTTAGAGAGAAAACCAATATATGATAATTTTCTGAATCTTAAAACCATGTAGGTCTATAGTCATACATGTAATATATAAATCAATAAATGTTTGAACTCTAGTCATAGATCTGCATCAATGTAATTAATTTCAGAAAAAAACATTGTTCAAATTTCTGCTTGAACGTAATATGTGATTCTTAAATATTTCTAAACCCCTTTTGACTTTAATACCCCCCCCCCCCCTTCTTTAAAAAACATTTAAAAGTCACAGCATTATCTTGATAATGGATATATATTTTTTCAACATGCAGCATTGTAATTTACCTAAGATTATTATACCTGCCCTTCTGAATTTTCCTTACATAAAATTAGAGAGTTAGATGTGATTAATACGGCCATACACAAGCCATATACAAAATATATGCAAAATATATTTTCAATGAGAACATATGTTTTTTCTGCCAACATTCGCATTGTATCTTCTATATTTCAAAATTCGCTATCTTTCAAACAAACATCAAATAAAGAAATATTAGCTACAAGTTTGTACTTACGTGTACTCGGTGATTTACAAGTTCAATAAACGTGTAGAAATTCATCATTAACATATAGAATGATGACATAATACACACACTTCCGGGGGGAATCCCCTGCTACACTTACAAGTACGCATACATGTTGGTTTGCTTAACCTCTCTAATAGCGAATATTTAACAATAAGAACTTTAAACGTTATGAATATAATACAACAGCCACTCAAACATTCTCGCTAACTGTCACACCTGAGTGAACAACAGGTAAAATGGTGAGAGCTGGCCAAGTTCAGAAATACAAACAAAATAGTATTCATTAATTAATTTGTCTTAAAAAAACTATATCGGAAAAAGCGAATAATATAAAAAGTAAAAAATAATATAAATAATATAAAATGTAAATGCTTACCACGGACCTGTCTCCGTGCCAGTGTCAAAATATTGCATGTACTGCTGCTGTGTACATATACTAGCTGCTTCAAAATTAGAAATGTGTCTGCAGCTTCGCTTCTCTGCAGGGAATGATCAGGCCTCAATTGTTCTGGTTGGCTTAGCTCTCTTGCAAGGACTTACAGGTAAAATAAGCAATAAACGCGGGTAATAAAATTATATATGCTAGTGCAATAGTGATTGTTACATTAACGAGAGAGAAAGCTTTTCATTATGACGTCATAATAGAGCGATGCAATATTACAATGCTCTGTGACGTATTTCATGTAACAAAACTCCACAAAAATAAGACGTAAACAGCGCACAAAATGCACTGATTGCATTAGAATGGGAATAACAATCTTCTTATCTGGTATTTGCGACCTTTAATGTTGATTCAACGGTCGCAAACATCCGTTTTACAGGTTCTGCTTACACGTAACTGGTAAAACTCAATTTGCAACCGTTAAATCAGCATTAACGGTCGCAAATACCAAATTAGAAGATAGTTATTCCCTAATTGAAATATGAACTTAGTTTAAGATTTCCTTGGTAACTGTTGCCATAGCAACGGCATGCAAATTTCAGGGACAAATGTACTATTTTTCAGGAAAAAACTCAGAAATTTTACTCTTTTGAAGTTTGTTTTAAAATAGATTTTTAATAAAAATCTCAATAAATTTTCTTCTATGAATTAACCAACTAAAAATCTTTTCAAAACCATTAATTGTTTGTTTGTCAAGGCTTGCTTTAAATTTTGCCATCCAACTTAAGATACCAACATATGAAAATTTGGCAAGTTTTGTAATTTTATCAAACTATCACAAAAATCAGCATAAAAATGGCAAACTTCCCAACTTTATTTTATTCTAAGCTTTATATGAAATAAAAGACAAACCATAGAGAGGCACATGTCATGAATCTCAAACTTGACAAATAATAATGGATGCCATAACAACCAACAATTTTATTTTGGAATATTTCTTAATATTTCATAAAGTTTTTATGTTTTTCCTTGCCTAGCAGCAATAAGTTTACCATTTAACTTCCATATTTACTTCTAAGATGTCATATTTATATTTATGCCCCCCTTCGAAGAAGGGAGGGCATATTGCTTTGCTGCTGTCTGTCGGTCTGTCGGTCCTCTTAGTTTCCATTCATTTTCTTTGCAACCGTTGCACATACTGAAGTGAAATTTGGTATACAGACATATCACATGAATATCTAGGTCAACTTTTGTTTTGGGTACAATCGCACCATTTTTGACAGAATTATGCCCCTTGGACTTAGAAAAATTTCAATTATTTGCAGTTTCTGTTCATTTTCTTTGCAAACTGTTGCACACACTGAAATGAAATTTGGTATACAGATTTATCAGATGACTATCTTGGTCAAGTTCTGTTTTGGGTACAATCGTTACATTTTTGACAGAGTTAGGCCCTTTTGGACTTGGAAAAATTACAATTTGGGGGGAGGGGAGCATAAGTGTTTTACAAACATCTCTTGTTTAAATAAACAGTTATGAGTCTTGTAGTAAGTGTAAAAATTTGATGACCGGCAGCACTTGGTCAAAGTCAATCACAAACTAGTGCTTATTGTAACGGGGACCGTTACAGATGTTCCCCAAACGCTCCCCAACTTCCTTTTGGTGCCACATTCCCTGTAAGCTTCATTAAATAAGACAAACTCTATGCATTGAGGCTTTAACAACATTTACCCAGGAGAAAGTACCAAGTTCATTCAAATTTTAGAATTCCACGCGTGCGCATATGAATGCATGTGCGTAATGACCATATCATCTTGTCAATACAATCTATATATTTTAATATACTAAAAGTAATTAATCCAAAAGTATTAAAAGAATACGCTCATTAAACTGTATTTTTGTTTTAGCTAATTTCACGTGGAAGCACGTGCATACCTGAGCATGATGACCATACCTTCTTGTAGAAGTCCATTACATCTATCTATGTTCTAAATCCCACCCCGTTTGGTTGAAAACCAAGGGAGTTATAGCTGTTTAAAGTTTCAGCCAATCAGATTGCAGTGCACGTACATGCACGTGTATGCATGTGCATGATGACCACACCATCTTGTAGAAGTTCATTATAACTATCTATGTTCCAAATCCCATCCTGTTTGGTTGAAAACCAAGGGAGTTATAGCTATCTACAGCATAAGCCAATCAGCTTGCAGTGCATGTGCATGCACGCGTTTTCATGATAATTGCTATATATTTTATTGTAGGATATCCTAATACACGCATATGTTTAAAATTTCAAAGGATTTCGTCAAAAAACAAGAAAGATATTGAGACTTTAGTTTCAGCCAATCAGAGCAAAGCGCACGTGCATGCGCGTGAGATCTTGCTTTTTTGACCATGTCATCTTGTCTATGCTTCTAATATATACTTATAATGTGAGTTTCATAGCATTTCATCAATAATTAAAATAGTTACGTCTGTATCAAGTATGTTGGACATTTTTCATGTTGCACGTGCGAGCTCTTGCAAGCACACGTGCATGCAGATGCTTTCATGATATTTCTTATATTATAGGCTGCAGATCTCCCTAATGTATGACTATATTCAAAATTTCAAATGATTTTATCAAAAAACAAGAAAGATATAGAGACTTAAGTTTCAGCCAATCAGAGCAAAGCGCACGTGCATGCGCGTGCGATCTTGCTATTTTGACCATGTCATCTTGTGCATACTACTCATATATCCTTACATTATTAGTTTCAAAACATTTTGTTAAAAAATAGAAAAGTTACGGTTTTATCCATTATATATTGGTCATTTCAAGTTTTGCACGTGCGCGCTGTTGCAAGCACGTGCGCGCAAAATGACCTTGATTCTGCAAATCTACATTACATGTCTACTGACCCTAAAAACATTTCACATAAATCGGATGTGTAGTTTACAAGATCATTCGCGGACAAAATATTCCCAAGAAGAAAAATAATAATAACTAGATGAGATCTCGTTGCGAGCAACGAGTAGGTCTTCCGTTGAATTTCTCGATATGATGAGATGTGATGTTGACTGAGATATTCGTTAAAAGAGAATGACATTAAGTTTTCCTTCAATGAATTTAAAGTTTCTCATTTTTATCACGATTTTCTGAACATCTTTTGTTCAATATTGCTTATAAAAATACCCCCTCCTTTCAAGACGTAAAGCAGGACAAAAAATAGCATTTTGGTCCCATTGCGATCCCTTATTACGTAAGATATTGCCAAAATTTTATATTACATTGTTACAAGTCGTTAAGATGTATATCTTTGCTTCTGTAATGTATCACAAAATATTGATCATTAAAGAGGTACAGATGCAAGACTTTTGGCCCCTTTAAGTCCCTATTTTAAGGTGTCAGTCCCTTTTTCTTGATATCAAATGAAAGGTCTTGTAATTTCAAAGACTTTTTGTTCAACACCTATTCTGAGATTTCTTTTCGTACTGGAGATATGCTTCATATAGATATTTAGGGGCCACCCCTTTTAGTCCTTAATGGGGCCATTTTTCAAAAATTCAAAGTATGCATATTGTTTAGAATATTATTCTGACCATCTTTTGTTCAATATTGCTTATCAAAATATTCCCCATTTTCAAGATATGAATCATCAAATATTTAGCATTCTGGCCCTTTGTGACCCCTAATTACGTAACACATGATCCAAATTCTATCATATATTGCTGCATATTGTTAAGATGAATACCTTTGCTTCTATAATGTATCACAAAATATTGATCATTTAAGAGTTAAAGATGCAAGACTTTTGGCCCCTTCTGAGCCCCTAATTTGAGGGGTCAGCCCCTTTTTCTTGATATCAAATGAAAGGTCTTGTGATTTCAAAGACTTTTTGTTCAACACCTATTCAGAGATTTCTTTTCATTGTGGAGATATGATTCATATAAATATTTAGGGGCCACCCCTACAAGTCCTTAATGGGGCCATTTTACAAAAATTCAAAGTATGCATATTGTTGAGAACATTATTCTGACCAACTTTTGTTCAATATTGCTTATCAAAATATTCCCCCTTTTTGAGATATAAAGCGTCAAAGATCTGACATTCTGGCCCCTTTTGACCCCTAATTACGTAACATATGGTCCTAATTGTATCATATATTGTTGCAAATCGTTAAGATGAATACCTTTGCTTCTATAATGTATCACAAAATATTGATCATTTAAGAGTTAAAGATGAAAGACTTTTGGCCCCTCTGAGCCCCTAATTTGAGGGGTCAGCCCCTTTTTCTTGATATCAAATGAAAGGTCTTGTGATTTCAAAGACTTTTTGTTCAACACCTATTCAGAGATTTCTTTTCGTTTGGGAGATATGCTGAATGGAAATATTAAGGGGCCACCCCTACAAGTCCTTAATGGGGCCATTTTACAAAAATTCAAAGTATACATATTGTTTAGAATATTATTATGGCCATCTTTTGTTCAATATTGCTTATCAAAATATTCCCTCTTTTCAAGATATGAAGCGTCAAAGATTTAGCATTCTGGCCCCTTGTGACCCCTAATTACGTAAGATATGCTTAAAAGTTGAAAATATGTTGTTACAAATGATCTAAAATTAATAAAAATCGAAAAATTGAGCAGAAAAAGTGATAAAATTTTTTGGACACACGGGGGATCGAACCTGGGTCGCCCGCGTGACAATCCAACGCGCTAACCATTCAGCCATCGGGATCGCCGCTTCGCGTTTTCAAATGCAAATATCTCGAGATTGGCTTTTTCGATTTTGAAACAAATTACATATTTGGCTTCTGCAAAATGGTCTCTATTCAATTCTTAAACAAAAATATTAAAAAAGAAAAGTTGAAAAATTACCTTTTTTAAATTCGCTTCCGGTTTCGACCGGAAGTATTGACGTCGCACGAAAAGGCGATTCTGCAACGCTATAAGTCATGAACTATCATCTCCAATTAATCTTCAGTTCATATCTAAAGCAGTTTTCGCTACTTAATCAAGACAAAATTGCATTTTAAAATCAGCAAATTGTCCAAATCTCACGACCGGAAGTGATGTCATCAACGAAAAAAATTTCCAATTAGGTTCAGATCAGTACCTATCAGATGTCAAAGTTTCATGAGAATCGGTCCAGTAGTTTACGAGAAATCGCGTGCACAAAATCGGTAAGAATAATAATAATAATAATAGGGAAAAAGAAACCGAAGAATAACAAGAAGGTCTTCCGTTGGAGACGGAAGACCTTAATAACTAGATACGATCTCGTTGCGAGCAACGAGAGGTCTTCCGTCCATTTAAGGAAAAGAAACCCACGTAAAATCGAGCTGAAAAGAGATTCAAAATTTTGGTCACAAGGAGGATTGAACCCATTTCGCCAACGTGAATGCGCTTTTTTTTTTTTACTTTTTTATCCCCAACGCACTAACCATTAAGCTATTGGGAGTACTTCTCTCGCAATTCACGGTTATCGTTCTTGACTTCCTTATTTAGAAATCGTCCAGACCTGTTTAAAGCCTGATCTGAAATTGTAAATTTTACATTGTAAAACATGATTGTACTTTGGGCCGGTGGCCTGCAATACTTAATACAATAAATATCTTGAATCTTGGTTCTTCAGAAGATTTTCAAAGATTTTTCCTATATATTTCTTTGTAAAACTTTGATTCCCCATTGTGGCCCCACCCTACCCCCGGGGGTCATCATTTGAACAATTTAGAATCTACACTACCCAAGGATGCTTCTACATAAGTTTCAGCTTTTCTGGACCAGTGGTTCTTGAGAAGAAGATTTTCAAAGATTTTTCCTATATATTTCTATGTAAAACTTTGATTCTCCATTGTGGCCCCGTCCTACCCCCGGGAGTCATGATTTGAACAATCTAGAATCTACACTACCCCAGGATGCTTCCACCTAAGTTTCAGTTTTTCTGGCCCAGTGGTTCTTGAGAAGAAGATTTTTTAATGACCCCACCCTATTTTTGTCTTTTCTTGATTATATTTCCCCTTGTGAGGGGACTTGGCCCTTAATTCTTACAATTTAAATTTCCCTTCACCCAAGGATCAAGGACCACTCAAATTTAAGTGGGGATCGAACTTCTTAAATCATCGGGCTTGTTGCTAAAAAATTCTTGATATTTCTTGTATGCGCATGTCTTCTAGAATATTCCATTTTAATCTGTAATTTGAAAGAAGCAGACGCAAATTTTTTTAAAACCAATCCTCCCTCCCCTTAATTTTATATTTTATCCCCCTTTAGCACCTCTGCCATTTTTCTAATACATTTTCATTATAACTGTCTTTTTCGGTTGTTTTTTTTGTTTTCTTTTAATTTTTTGTTACAGCGTCATAGCATGGATCGAATGCTGAATAGGATCCACCAGCTTGTTGATGTGCTTTGCGGACCTTCAATGTTGATATGCTTTGCGGACCTTCAATGTCCCAGTTGAGTGTGGCTGTTGACTTTGTTAGGCATAATTTTGCAAAGAATGCTGTCTCCTGGGGGTACTGTTTTTTCCAGACTCCTTGGATCAAGATGGTTTTTCTCTTGCTCATTATCTATATTCATTTACCTATGCTGCCATATTATCATCATAATCGGCGCATACATTGTGTTATATCTAATATATTTATTAAATGGCCATGAAAAGCATGCCAAAACAAATAAAGTCTTGTTTTTATTGACTGTAATCTACTTGTATATACTTCTGCAACATTTTACAATGCATCTGTATTAGCATTTTGAAAGGCAGGTCACTATTCATAATGCCAAGAGTTAATCTTCAAGCCTTTTCTTTGGAATGTTCTATTAAAAAGGTGTTATAGCTTGAATGAAATTAAAAAAAAAGAATGTTTTGATTAGTTAGATTGGAATGGTTCGCCAAAAAGTATAACTTGCCCTACAAAGGTAAAGGAATCAGACAACATTTATGTTTAATAACTTGCATCAGATCTTTGTGAAACAAACGTTTGTATACAGGGTTATTTTCGCCCCGTCTAATTTTCGTCCTTTCACACTTGCAAACAATTTTGCCCCATTTTAAATTCGCCCAGTCATACTTTTGTTTAAGAAATTATACTTTATTCTATGAATTCGCCCCGTTTTAAATTTGCCCAAATGAGAGTAGGGCGTAAGGGGCGAAAATAAAACAGGGGCGAAAATTTCCCTGTATACAGTATATAAACTTTATTAAGCAATCTTTAAAAAAAAAAAATGGTTTTGTTATCTTTGTCTTTTCCTTATTAGTAAATATGACACAAGTATGTATGGGAAAAACAGAGGTCAAGTTTTACACTTACTATATATATTTTGTCTCTTGAAAAACTACTACTTAATCACCATGATTTAATATCTGTTTTTCTACTATGCAAAACAAAAGGTTGTAGATATCGCATTTTATTTGTACAAGTCGTCTTTTCTTTTTCTACTTTGAGAACCGGCCAAAACCAGTTATAGATGACGTTTGGGAACATGTTGGATTAAAACTGAATTTGAAACAGAATTACAACGTAACTACAACGTTACAATCCAAGTATTCTTTTACATTTCATTTATCCTTATGTTAGTTTAGTTCAACTAAACGCTCGGCTGACTCTGTAACCCCCTACGTGCTAAATGGCAGAGTCTACGGAGACAGCCGCCATTTTGGACCCGCTTTAGCTTTTTAAATGTTAATATCCAGAGTTTGGATTTGTCAATATTCAAACAAATTATATATTAAGCATTATTAGAAGTGCAATATTTTAACCTAATTTGACCATGCATCTTGGTGAATGTAATTCTGTTTTTAGCTTACAATGCTTGATAAATTTAAGATTGATGTCAAATATTAATTTATATAGACAAATGTTTGAATTCATACAAGACAAATGATAATTGATATAACAATAAAAAAATTACAGCCCTTTTTATATCATATTTTTATATTATTTTACTCTACTTTTTCAGCTGTTCGGTGGTTGATGAAGGCTATAATAAAATTGTCAAATTTCTCTTAAACTACCCTGATGACCTACCTAGAATTTTTTATATGATTTAGAACAAGGATTCAACACAAACATATAATAATTCATGAAAATTCAATGGGTAGTTTTTTTGTTGATAACCTATCAATCTCTACCTAAACGGTAATTATGTTCCCCAAACGAAGTTGGGGAACATATTGTTTTTACTCTGTTTCTTATTATTAAGGTCTTCCGTCTTCACGGAAGACCTTATAGTGATTCTACTGTTTCTTCTTATTATTATTTATTATTAAGGTCTTCCGTCTTCACGGAAGACCTTATAGCGATTCTATTGTTTCTTATTATTATTATTATTTTTCTGACCATCTAATTTTGTGCACGCGATTTCTCAAAGACTACTGGATGGATTTTCATGAAATTTGCTGGAACAATGTGTTGTTATCTGAAGTTATTTTATCCGAGAAATTTTTTGGAAATTTTTCTCTGGTGCCAAGTTACGGACAATTTTCTGATTTTAAAATGCGATTTTGTCTGCAGTTAATCTCAAGAACGGTAAAAGATATCAATGTGAATCTTTCAGGGGTTATGAATCATGATAGATACTATCCAGGACGCGACCTTTTGTTCGTTGTCAATACTTCCTGTCGTTAGGAGATGCAAATTGAAAAAAGTTTATTTTCTAACTTTTTTGTTTTCCATTATTTATTTTTGATTTTTAGAATATTAATAGAGACCCTTCTATATATGCTTACTATATAAGTTGTTTGAATATTGGTTAATCTGAACGCTAGATATTAATATTTGAAAATCTGAAGCGGGCCCAAGATGGCGGCTGTCTCTGTTGACTCCGCCATTTCGCGAGTAGGGGTTTTTGGAGGCAGCTGAGCGTTTGAATAAACGATTCTGACATAAGGATACATGAAATGTAAAAAACTACTTCGACTCTCACGTAGTAGTGAAATGGTTGGAGGAGTTACCTCCCGTTACTTGTTTATATTATAATAGATAATCAATGTAAATATTGTAATTAATTGGTCAATTGACAAAGGAATTATACAAGTATTATTGATAAATGATGTTCTGTTAGAAAATAATAATAGTTTTGCCAAAAGAAAGGCAGTCTGTTGTATTTTATCAATATGATATCTGATAACTTATGATCATTGATTAAGTTGAGGTACAAGGGGGCAGTACAGCCAACTGGCTTGTGTCTTCACTTTGGTACAGAAACCAATTAATGTATCGATCAAATCGGATTGTTCAAAGTTGCCATAGTCAGTGACTAGTGAAAATATAGCTGTGTGACGTTAGCTATAGGTTTGTCATTAGGACAGAGAATCTCTTACAAAGTTAAATCATACTGTGTAAGTATTTTGTAGCCACTTTGCTAGAATTATAAAGGCAACTTGGTAAGCAGTAAGACACCTGCAGGCAGGTGTTAAAAGCTTAATCAAGAGGCACCAGGCAGGTGGCTGTTGACTTATAGTCAGTTGTATAGTGAGGCAATTGTCATATGGCACCAGGTGGCGGTATTAACTGAAGATATATAATTGTACATTTGATTTAAAGACACCAGGCAGGTGTCATATTATTATCTGTATATATTGCATTCAATCATATACCCAATGAAACTCGGTAATCCGAGCACGGACCTTCTGACCGCTCAGGTCCGACACATTAGTAGTACGATTCAATTGAGTGTCAATCTAAAAACTTAATTTCCGTTTCACTGCTTTAGTGTGAGGTCTGGGCTAGATACGATATGTAATGTGTATAATGTGTTACATTTACTTTCTTAACATCAAAATAAATTAAAGTTTATGAAGGTATAAACTGAGTTTATACCAGGTAAACAAATAAACACTTTCATTTCCTTAATGAGGCCCCGTAGTGGAAAATTTCCCCGTCGGGCGCCCCATAGATGACCAAAGTTTCGGAGGGAAAATACCCAGCCTCTTTCTGATAATGACGCTATGGCTGGCAGCATCGTGAATCTGTAATTTTACAAAGCTATTATAACATTTATTTACTTTCCATTTGAATTATATTCTTGGATATTTCATTACGCAGACATACTGCTTATACTGGATTTACTACACGTGTTTACCATGCGGTAGTGTTTTTGTTATGAATTATTGATCCGTGCCTTTGGACTTTGACCCCGCCATGAATCGTACGAGATCGAGATCCAGGGTTCGTAGGACAGAATCTGTTGACGATCCTAACAACTGGACAGTTGATAAATTGAAATATGAACTAAAACTTTGCGGTATAGATATTAAACATGCTATACCTCATAAAATATTAGTTAAACTGTGGTTAGATAACAAAGAAAAGAAAGACAGGGGCACCGATGGGGAAACAGAACATAGTGAATTGGCTCATAATATACCAAGCGCGGTAAGGAACGAAGACAGAAACTTAGTACAACAGTGTACTAATACCACTGAACGTGTATACGAAGTACCCGCTTCATCCATTGCTGATACTTCTGTGATAACCCATGTCAGGGCCTCATCGTACACTGACGGAAATGCGGTGCCCGAAAACGCGCATGCGCCAACGAGACCAAACATCACTGTTCCGGAGAGAAACGTAAACAATGAAAACTCAGTCTTGATGGCTACTGCCGTAGCATTACAGGAGACAGTGAAACTAATCCAACAGTCTACTAAAGATAAAGAAGAAGATTACTCTTTACGCAACTTCTACGAGAACCGAAGCAGTGCAACTTTCGCGGCCGGATCATCAGATCAATTAACACAGACCCAAATGTGCCGAATTTATTCAAAAGTACCATGAAGGAGACGAGTACGAGTGGCGTCCCATCCTCGGACTTACAACATGTCATGGCAGTATCACCAACGATACGGAAAGAAATAATATCGGGTAAGGACGTTAACATGTGTAAACTTTTATTATCAAATTATATTGCCCCAAAAACCAAGAAAGATGAAGAGAAGGATGAGCGTTTGAACAGAACTTTATCCATCGGCGAATTTGTTAAGGCCTTTACAATTTATAAATCCATCATGGTCGAAACATTTCCGCAAAGGAGTAGAGAATTAGACGGATATCTGTCCCATATCATTGATGTGTATTCTACTTGGGGGCAACAATTTTACGAATATCACAAGTTGTTCTCTGCCAAAGCCTCAACAGCTCTATTACAGTATCATATTAAGGTAGACTGGGCATTGGGAGACCCTGACCTGTTAATGAGAGTCTGTGCAGGATCAAGTGTAACAAAGTGTGAAAGATGTGGTTCGACAGTACATAGCACACTTATGTGTAATGTTAAAGAACAGAAAGTTCAAAGAAAAATAGACAGAGAAGTCGACATGCACGGAAGAAGTAGACGATACCACCAGGGAAAGGAACTGTGCAACAACTATAACAGTGAAAGGGGCTGCTTTAGAACAGAATGCAAGTTCCAACATGTCTGTTTTATATGCTACCAGGCTCATAGTGTGACGAAATGTAGAAGAAAGAAAACCGAAAGTTCACCTCAAGCCAGTGGTAAGAATACAGAATTACCACCTGCAAAATGACTAGATTTCAAAGTGTCTACACCAATAAATATTCCTCGTTTAGACAGTGAATTACACAATCATCCTGATAAAACTTTTGTAAATTATCTGATAGTCAGTCTAACCAATGGTTTTGACATTCTTATAAATGAAGAAGAAATTCATACCAGTAAAGAATGTAGGAATCTGAAATCAGCTCGTGAAGACCCTCAGACAGTTGATAGTCTCATAAGGGCCGAAGTGGAGAAAGGCTTTGTTATAGGCCCTTTTACATCCTCTCCATTCAAGATACATCGAATTAGCCCAGTGGGTATAGCTGTTGGAAAATACTCAGGAAAGAAAAGGCTAATTTTAGATTATCGTCACCCCATAACGACCCCAATCATGAGAGCATCAACAGTTTAATCGACAAAGAAAAATGCTCACTTTCGTACGTTAAAATTGATGATGCTATTCAACACATTCAAGAATATGGAAAGGGATCAATTTTATGTAAAACCGACATTCAAGACGCTTTCAAGCAAATTCCTGTGTTACCGGTGTCATATAATATATTGGACCCCGCGATATTTTGAACCCGGGTTCAAAATATCGCTGCGAAATATTGAACCCCCCTATAAAATATTGAACCCGGGGTTCAAAATATTATGGCCATAAAATATTGAGTCCCCTGCCCTTTTAATTTCACAGGGAGGGGGTTCAAAATATTATGGCCATTAAATATTGAGTCCCCCTGCCCTTTCAATTTAAGAGGGAGGGGGTTCAAAATATTATGGCTATACAATATCATGTTCCCAACCCATTTAATTATAGAGGGAGGGGGGTTCAAAATATTATGGCCATAAAATATTGAATCCCCCTGCCCATTTAATTTATGAGGGAGAGGGTTAAAAATGTTATGGCCATAAAATATCAAGTCCCCCTGCCCTTTTAATTGATGAGGGAGGGGGTTCAAAATACTATGGCCATAAAATATTGAACCCCCATGCCCTTTCAATTTAAGACCCCTAAGTCCCCTACCCATTTAATTTTACAGAGAGGGGGGTTCAAAATATTATGGCCATAAAATATTGAGTCCCCCTACCCTTTTAATTTTACAGGGAGGGGGGTTCAAAATATTAAGGCCATAAAAAAGTGAGTCCCCATGCCCTTTTAATTGATGAAGGAGGGGGTTCAAAATACTATGGTCATAAAATATTGAATCCCCCTGCCCATTTAATTTTACAGGGAGGGGGTTCAAAATATTACGGCCATAAAATATTGAGTCCCCTACCCATTTAAATTTAGAGGGAGGGGGGTTCAAAATATTATGGCCATAAAATATTGTGTCCCCCAGCTATTTTAATTTATGAGGGAGGGGGCTCAAAATATTATGGCTATAAAATATTGAGTCCCCCTGCCCTTTAAATTTAAGAGGGAGGCCATAATAATTTGAACCCCCTCCTTCATCAATTAAAAGGGCATGAAGACTCACTTTTTTATGGCCATAATATTTTGAACCCCCCTCCCTGTAAAATTAAAAGGGTAGGGGGACTCAATATTTTATGGCCATAATATTTTGAACCCCCCTCCCTGTAAAATTAAATAAGCAGGGGGACTCGATATTTTATGGCCATAATATTTTGCACCCCCCTCCCTGTAAAACTGAATGGGCAGGGGGACTCAATATTTTATGGCCATAATATTTGGAACCCCCCTCCCTGTAAAATTAAATGGGCAGGGCCCCTGCGAGGTGAAATTCATAATTTCAGGAACTTTTATGAATCGTTCATGAACATTCATGATGTGTTCATGACTGGTTCATAACTGGTTCATAAAGATGGTTCATGAACTTTATTCATGAATATATTCATAAAATGTAGTTCATGAACAAATAATGAATATATGTGAATATTGGTAATTTTCATTTTAAAGACAGAAAAAATGTAGAGTTCAAGGTATTATGAATGTTCGTGAATTTTCATGAAGACTAAAATAATTGACAAAAATGATTGACAGAAAACACTAAATACTCTCATAATACAACTTTTACATGCAGATGCAATTGTTGAACAAGCCCCTGG
>PRKT01001793.1:27130-44439 GCA_003671525.1 Saccostrea glomerata | reverse complement strand
TTAATTTCATTGCTTTGACATGCACGCTTGCAAATAGTAGCTAATCTACAGTAATTCATAAAAAAAAATTCTCCCACAAAAAATCTAACATTTTCTTAATTTTGTCTTATATTACTACTAAAGAAATTGACAGGGGTATATGGATGTTCAAAGTACGAAAGTTTCTGTTGCTCTGAAACATATCGCAGTTTAAGAAATCAGATGTTAGATGTGTCCCACAGAAACGGACTCATGTAACCATAGTTGGTGCAGCGAAAATTGTTTTCTCTTTCTTCATGATAATCAATAATTCATTGAAGATGTACAATTTCAAAACATAAAAGATCCACTGGTAGTACTCCTGATCTGCCTTTTTCCCTTCTTTTTTTTTTAATTTTTGCATCCGACGTTTATAAATTGCCCGTAAGGATTTAGAGTAGTTTTTTTTTTACAAAATGGACATAAATATTTTCTGATTTAATTATTTCTAATCAGATAAATATTCATTATCTAATTTTCCTGTTCTGGCCTCCACATTTTGATGCGATCCTTTAATTCAAAATTTCAGTAAGTAATGAAACGCTTTATTTATTATATTTATTAAACTAACCTTAACTTCCAAGGGATGGTTCGTTTTGATAATTTTCTTAAGTCAGTATTTTTAAACCATTGCAGAACAGAATATTTATGTGTCTTAGGGTCACCAGTTTCTTAAATTTAATTTTTATTTTCTTTTTCTCTAGAAAACTTCCCATAATTATCAATGGAGAAAAGATTATTAATCACATATTAAGCAAGGTTTTCAAAGGCAAAGTGTTTCATTCCTCCCTCGGGAATCGAGTGGTGAAATTAACCCTCAATAACACAAAAGGGAAACATCCTAAATTTCATGTGTGTTCTGTTGGAAAAAAGAAGACGATACTAGTATATTAATCATACTTTGCAAATGATTCTTTTTTTTATTGCTAACAAAGATAAATTTCAAGTCTTCTCTTTGAATATAGTACGATATTTATGAAGTCATAATCATACAATGTATTTCTCTCTAATATTCATTTTCTCTCATTTTTTATATGGATCACAAAGTGAATCTATAATTAGCTTTTAAATGAGAAAGAGTTCAAAAGTTGTTTTATTTATCATCTTTATAAATACTTTTGTCAAGTCCCTTGAATAGCCTATTAGGTCTACCTATTGTGACGTTTTTGACGTCATCAAAGCGAGTTTGACGTCGTCAACGTATCACAGTTGTAGCCTACTTTAAATATATGCCCACAGACATTATTCAATTTTGATCACTTGAAACAAATAAATGCGTAAAAATAAATAAACAATTAATAAACTTAGATATTAAATAGATAAAAACTTAATATATGAAATATTTCTGATGGGTCATATATGACCCCTGTGGCAGCCAATGGGTAGAGCCCATATATGACCCCTCTGGCAGTAAGAGGGTTAAAGGCGATATAAAAAAAGTGAATCACATTTTCAGAAACAAAATATCCTTAGGATTCATTCCAGTTCCACTGACAGAGACTAACTAGAATCTCTGATGAAGATTGATTGATTGTTTATATACTGTTTAATGTCCCTCTCCAGAATATTTTAACTGATATGGAGACGTCACAATTGCCGGTGAAGGGCTGCAAATTTAGGCCTATGCTCGGCACTTACGGCATTTATGCAGGGAGGGATCGATCTATATCGTGCCACACCTGCTGTGACACGGGGCCGCTGTTTATACGGTCTCGTCCGAAAGACTGCCCCATTTAGTCGCCTTTTACGACAAGCAAGGGGATACTGAGGACCTATTCTAACCCGGATCACCACGGGGCCTCTGATAAAGAGATATACCACAATAAAAGTCACACCTCAGATATCGGCAACCGAAATGACATTTGCCCTTAATTTGACAATATAAGACGACTGTATTTAATATCATATTATAAAAACACAGGGCAGATGAGTTAACACTGTTTCATATGATTTTCATATGATCACTGTTTCATATGATTCTCATATGATCACTGTCAAAATTTTCATAAGTTTTTACCTGAGAATAATTAGGACAAAGAAGTGGACACTGTTTCATATGATTCTCATATGATCAGTTTCATATGATTCTCATATGACAACTGTCAGAATATTCATATGATTCTCATATGCTGGATCTTTCATATGAGAACCATATGTATATTACTTCATATGATTTACATATGTGTGATCATATGATTCTCATATGATTGTATATACATATGATTCTCATATGATCGACATATGATCCTCATATGATCGACATATGATCCTCATATGAAAGGCAATGCATATGTGGATCATATGTGGCTAAATTGCCTATGAATTACATTTGAATGTGCATTATTTTTAGCAACTTTGCGAAAACAAGAACATAGATGGAAAGCGCTAAACGCAAACTTTTACAAAAATTAATTCCGCTAAATAGGCCTACAGTCTATAAAATTGGGTCAGGGTGTATTGCTAGTGGAATAAAATCTGTCCTACCAAAAATAATACACGGGGATCAAACAGGGTTCATACGAGGTAGAAATATATCAGAAAACACAAGACTGATTTATGATATTATGAATTATACTCAAGTCAAAAATATCCCTAGAATGATTCTTATTGAATGTGAAAAAGCTTTCGATATAGTTTCTTGGGAATAGGCCTACTTGGGAAGTTTTTTATAAGAAAATTACAACAACAATTAATCAAGGTAGTAACTTATCAAGATGGTTCAGTAATGGAAGAGGTTTTAGACAGGGAGACCCAATATCCCCATATTTATTATTATTATTTGTAGAGATATTGGCAATAAAATTAAGAGGTAATGAAAAAACTAAAGGTATTAAAATTGGAAATGATTGATTGGTTGTATATTGTTTAACGTCCCTCTCGAGAATTTTTCACTCATATGGAGACGCCTCCACTTGCCGATGGAGAGCTGCAAATTTTGTTCAGGGCCATTGAGCAGGGAGGGATCTTTTTCGTGCCAACACCTACTGCGACACGGGACCTTGGTTTATACGGTCTCATCCGAAGGACTGGTCTCCACGTCCCACAGCGGGATTCGAACCCGCAACGTAAGAATTGACTCCATACTTCGCGACTCTAGAGCAGACGCTTTAACCACTGCGCCACGCGGGCGACACAATTGAAAATGAAATGCATCTAAATACAATTTATCATTGAATGAAATGCTGACTGACGTTTTTCATACCAATTGTTAGTCCATTACTTATACACTGAATTGACGACGGATTTTTTCCGTTATTTCCTGATTATGACAACGAGCACACGGCGGGTGTGACCGGTCGGCAGGGGATGCTCACTCCTCCATGGCACCTGATCCCACCTCTGATGTTTCGGAGGTCCGTGTTTGCTCTGCTCTTATTTTGTATATTGTTCAATGGACATTGAGATTGAATACTGTTCGTTATTGCCATATCCTTCTTATATAACAATTTGCAGATGGCACCTCCCTTTTTCTAGACGGAACTATAAGATCTTTAGAAATAACTCTACAGGAGCTTAATGATTTCAAACATTTGTCTGTTTCAAAAGTTAATTATTCAAAGTCAGGTTAGTTGGATTGGTAGCAAAAGGTTTTGTGAAGAAAAATTAATGAATAATACAGAGCTGATCTGGGAAATAAATCATTTCAAGTTCTAAGAATAGAATTTAATTTTGATTTAGAGCAAATGCTAAAAGCAAATTACAACTCAAAAATAATGTCTTTTCAGAGTTTATTAAATCAATGGAAAACAAGGAATCTTACACCATTAGGAAGATTAACAGTCATTAAGTCTCTAGCTTTGTCAAAATAGTAAATTTGTTCATATCCTTACCAACCCTACTTAAAAATATATTTGAAAAACTAAATCATATTTTTTAAAATTCTTATGGAAAAGCCCGGTTTCCAAAATAAAAAAAATTAGTTGTTACCCAAGAATATGTGAATGGGGGATTGAAAATGGTTAATGTTGAACATTTTAATGCAAGTATGAAAAAATTATGGATTAAAAATTATTAAACGATAAATTCAAATGGCAGTCAGTTATTGGATCAGATATTGATACTTCATAATTGATTGAATTCGGACCAAGGTATTAATTGCAGAGAGTTAGGAGGAATAAAATCATTTTAGCTTGACGTTTTTAAGTCATTAAAACAGCTTTGTAAACGTTATAAAAAGGAAAACATTGTCAAAGAAATGTGCAAAAATGTTTTATGGTTTAATGAAAATATTGTGAATAAAAAGCCTATTTTTATAAAATCATGGTTTGAAAATGATGTTCATACTGTTAATTCATTGTTGGATGAAGAGGGCAAGTTTTTGACGTAATGTAAATAAAAATGTAAAAACAAACTTCTTAGAATTTTTAAGTGTAACACAAGCAATTAAAAAATGTATGAGAGGCTATTCACTTACGAACTTAAATAAAGAACAAGAACCTTATGTTCCATTTCATATTATCCCTCTTGTATTGGATAATAAGGGAAATAAAAAGTATACAGAATTCTAAATGATAATGGAAAAAAACCTACTGGTCACAAAAATGGGATCAGCAGTTTCTAATGCCAAAGCAAAATGGGAAAGTATATATTCAAATGTTTTCAAATGACAAGTAATAGAAGATTACAGTGGTTGCAATACAGAATTAATCATAAAATCTTAACAACAAACACCTCTTGGAAAAGAAAAACCAAGCCAATTTAGAGAATTCGTGTCCCCCGCTTAGGGAAAAAGTCGGTTCCCCTTGACTGAATTTGTACTATTAAATGTATACATGTACACTGAAGCAAATAAAATACATGTATGTCAATATGCGTATAAAGATTTGATTGCTTATTCTTTATTAAGTGTATAGAAGATTCTTTTTATATGGAATATTATCACACTGAATTGATTTTATAACCTCATATTTTTTTCTTTTCACGTGCTGAATACTATCATTTAAAAAAAAAAAGAAAAGTTTAAAAAAAAGGCATCGTCCGATATTCGATCCCGGGACCTTTCACATGTGAAGCAGGAAGCATACCACTAGACCACAGAATCGCTTTAAATGATGAGAAGTATATGCAGAAGAGAAGTCACATAGTGATACATGTAAATATTCATGTTCGCTATTGTCAAAATTTTACACAATCCATGGTGTTTGATTTATTTAGCCTTATTAAACGTTCTAATAGATGTAAGAAGAACATAAAGTCCGCCGAGAACCTGTTTTATACGCAATAACTCTCCGCATGCCCCTGTGCTAAAAAATAGCGACATGTAATACTATAAATACTAATAAAACAAACGGGGCGAGGCACTTTGAGAGGGGTGAGAGAGGTCCTTGGGAGTTTTGGTATAAAATTACATTGCATAAGCTCAAAATCTTCTTGAATTCAGAAATATCGCCCGGAAATGATAGTGTTACACACAGACAGAATGTATAAATTTACGACCTTGAACTTTGACCTTTTGACCTCAAATCGATAGGGGTCTTCCTTAGGCCACAGTGAGTTGCTTTGTAAAATTTCATTGCAATAGCTCAAATGGTTCTAGAGATATCGTGTGGAAACGAAAGTGTTATAACAGACAGAATTTGCTTATTTATGACCTTGACCTTTGACCTTTTGACCTCAAAATCAATAGGGTTCTACTTCAGACCATAGGAAGTTGCTATGCTAAATTTCATTGCAAAAGCTCAAAGAGTTCTTGAGATATCGTGTGGAAACGAAAGCGTTAGAGACAGAGAGAAAGACGGACGGACGGACGGACAGACAAACCCAAATTAATATCCCCCACTTTTCAAGCGGAGGACAAAAAATAGATAATGATTAAGGCAATATTTGTAATAGAGAAAATGAAACACTATATGTGAAACATCTTTGTAATTAGTGTGTAGAAGTAAAATACATTTTTATCAAATGTTTCTGCTAGGTTTAATGACTTTTTCCATTAAATATTGTAACTGATAAAAAAAACATTTTTGTTTGGTTGTGCTGAAAGTGAAATGATTAATTTAATAAATTGTCATTTGAAATATTATATATACTGTTCCAAATGCAAAAAAAAAAAAAAAACCTTATATTGAAAAAAAATTCAAAGCTGTATGGACTAATTTGTCTAAAATTGAAGAACAAAGAGCAGTTAAAAATCAATGTACTAGTTTATTTGATGAAAAATGGAAGCTTTTCACAAAACTGAATGAATAAGTTTGTATTTGTATGAATAGTGTGTAATATTGTTTAAAAGTATATCTATATTTTTGCATTTGTTCTTGAATCAATTTTTCTGTAATAACATGAAGAGATGTGCGAAGGCAAATATATGCCAAGGTATGTATATGTGTGCGGGTGAGTGACCGTGATATAAGTTACAACACCCCATGCCCCCTAGTCAGGTTGGGTTTTAGGGGTAATGTAAAATCCTGGCTCATATTTGAATAAATGTGTGGAAAATAAAAAAAAATTCCGCTAAATACACGCTTAATATAATACATCTAAATTATTAGAAAGATTTATAAGTGACGCAAATTTACAACCAAAATATAAAAATAATGCAGACCACGGTCACAAACTGGTACTGTTTGAACTGCTAATAATACGAGAGGCATAATAAAAAAAGAAAATTTTATTTTTAAATAAAAAGTCCAAATGTTTTCCTGTCCCTTACGAGAATGAAAAGAAACCAATAGACACAGCAGAGAAGACATTCACAAAGAAGATATCTTCTGGATATCTGGAACGAATGACAAAGTAAGATTGTTAACCAACTCGTTACCTTCAATCTGACAGAAGGGGGTTGTACCTAATAAAATCATCTGACACTTCTGCCAGGAATGGTTAAGATATCGACAAAGCATTTCTTAAATAACAACGGGCAAGACAATAAACAAGGGCATTTCTTGAGATTTTCTATTGTACATTATAGCTGAGTTGAAGCCGCTCCGCCCATCTTTTTATTCATGATTAAACCATAAAATAACCCTTAACAACCATAACACAACCATTACTAAAGGTAAAAAGGGTATTTATTTGAACATCGAGTTTACTTGAAAACTTCTATCAATTTTTACATCGACTGGGCGATCAACGCTGTAATTGATTTAATCTAAAAGCTGATTTCTCTTTCTTTAAAATTAATCTGCATAAAAGTGTGTTTTTTTTCTCTGTAGTAATCGTTGTACAGGACTTAAATATCGATTTGGAATTATAGACTCAAACAAAAATATATGAATAAATATTCTTATTAAAGAAAATCAGATTTTTGAAAGCACTTAACTCAACCAAGTTTTTGTTAGCAATGCAGAACTAGCAAGAAGACGATATAAAATAGGGAATGATGTGTTTAGGTACAAATTATTCTTTGGCTTTACTCCTGTCCCTCTGATAAAAATAAACTCAGACCGACAAGTGGAAGCAGACTCTATAATAACAGTCAGGATTCCAACAGGCAACTGAATGATAACAAAAAAGACAACTTATTTGCCTTCAATCTGACAATATAAGACGGATGCACTTAACAAAATAGAGTGAAAATACATTAAAGATACTTCTCAATGTTTTAGACCTACCCTACATTTGCTTTATTCCATAACCAAGTTTCGCGGAACAGTTCTCTAACTCGGAGATTGGATGAATCACTGGATACGTCCAGAGAAGACCCAGCCAACATACCCTCCTGCTGCTACTGCTGTGGTAGTCTAATGATTCCATTGAAGCCATTCTAATATTGGCTCTAATAAAGAAAATTCCTCTACGACTATTCATTGGAGGATGCCCTTGAACACAATTTCATTTTTATTCCTACGTTTCAATTTAACGAAAGTCGGTCCGACAAAACCATTCATTACTTAGGACTGTGCACAAAAACGTACAGTTGTGAAATCCGGGTTATCAAATACCCAACGTCAGGATTAGTATATAAATTAGATACATTTATTGATACATGTATTCATGAACCAATTAAATGTAGTGGGAGACATTTATGCTGTGCGCATGACAATGTTGCATCATTCCTTTTAAACTAATTACAATAACATGTAATTGTTGAAAGTGTCGAGCAGAGTGTTTTACAAGAAAACGCAACACTTTCAAGCAAAGAGTTATGTTTTTATCTACGTGTATAAAGAAATCATGTAATCAATTGACAAGATTTTGTAATTGTATCTTGTACGAAGCTAAAATAAACATATTTAAGTGCTTTTGGAATCTAACGCTTTTCTCTGTTTATTTGAAGCATGAATTATTCTTTCATGTGTTCGGGATTTATACTATGATTTTGTTTTCTTTTCTGCAGGTAAATAAATATTTACTTCATAAGTGGATGACAGTTGAATATCACTATTATTTTCTTCTGATAACTTCAATATCAATATAATAGTATTCCTAATTTTACCAACAACATCCCCTTAGGTACCACATACTTGATGAAGAAACAAAAACATATCTAGGCTAAATTTTCAACTGCTCTCTTGATGATCATATGATCAGGTAATCACTTCCACTTTAAATGTTTCTAGATTTATTCTACACTAAAAGACCCATCGTTCCATGAAAGGGAGTGGTTTTACCTACCCGGTGCTTGAATTTCTCCAAAGCCACGTTTCTGGGAAAACTTTTCTCACACGTGGGGGAGATGAAGAAGAAGGGGGTGCACCTCTAGCAGCAGGGGAAGACATCGCTCTGTTCTCCGTGTGTGCAGATGTGGCCGAATCTTGAGTCAAGACCATTCCCGACAGTCGAGCCATTACCGGTTCAATCATTCCACGTAATATCGGCTTGAGTTCCAGCCCTTGAATAGATTACGTCATCATGTATTCAAGCCCTTTGACGAACGACATGGCCTTTGGATACGTGGGACTTTAAAACGGAATTCTTCATCGGAGGAAGAAGACAATTATTTATCCAATAACTCATCGTTCATGTTTTCTAATCATGCACTTTATCTCCTCCCTATATTAAACTTTTTTTACTAGTACTTTTTTTAAGTCGTTTTAAAAAAAGAGCTTAGTTAGTCCAAGAATGTGTTGTTTTAAAGCATGTTTTGTAAATTTCTTTGCTTTCATATCAACATCAGTTCCCAAAACAAATATATATATACCTTAAAAGTAAATGACCAAATAATGTGTTTGTTAATTAAAAAAATAAAAATAAATAAAATAAAAATTGAAAAATGGCCAAGTGAAACCATCATTTTACTGCTAAAATCATGCTTACATTATGCCAAATCCAATGGATAAACGTAAGATTGAAAAAAAATTATAAAAACGGCACAAATAATAAGCACTCATGTGAAAACCATAAATCAAAGCAAAACTTGCAAAAGCCAAATTGAGAATGTCCCAGTAGCAAGTACCATGTCGGGATGTCAAACAAACTCAATGATACTGTCACTCAAAGACTTAAAATGATTTATTGATTTTTTTTATCTCTTAATTTTGTTGTTAAAATTTAAAAAAAGCTTACGTCAAACAAGAAACAGCACCATTTGGATTGAAGGAAAAAAAGTTAAAAACTTATCATGAATTTAAAATTTAAGATTAAAATTATAAAACTTGCAAGAAAATGAAGATGTCAAAATAAAAATCATTACATTTTACTTAAATTTAATATTTGAATTTATTTTACAAACAGGAGAGTATTTAGTTAAAGACTCACATGACACTCTGCGCATGTCGTTGTAGACTAAAGCATCAGTAATAACCAAAATTCCATTGTTCTGTCACGAAGAAATTTATTTATCCAGACATGTAGGAACATATTTTACAGTAAAATTCACACTATAAGATAAACATATATTCATGTCCGTAATGAAATATATGGAGATAACGAACAGTATATTACTTTCTCTAGAGAATTAGCTAAATTTATTTGCAAATTACAATACTTATATGCAAATCATTCTGCTTTTATAGTCTATTCCTTTGACTGCTATTTTTTTTAAATAATAAAGACAAACATGTAAGAACATACTCGGAACACATCTTCAGCATCCTCCCCACCCGAGGGTCTGGGCCACAAATGCCAGCTTCGAGCAAAAGGTCCCAAGTTTTCACCGGAAAAGGCGTTATCGTAGCTGTTTAACTCGTCATTAATCTGCAGTACAACAACGAATTACGTATCATTATAGAATAAGTAAAGAAACAGGTGCTCGTTGATGATACTGATAGTTTGTGTCGTTCTACAGTTCAGCTTGACACTTCTTTTTTTCAGAAAGGGCTCAAATTTTGATTAAGTAACTTTTTCATATGTTATTTACCCTGCTTTCTTTGATGTCGTTGTCACTACGTAAATTAAGAACACTCTTATCTGCAGCCAACAAATGAATCGTGGAATCCGGATCCGCTTTGACGGACACCACCACTTCATTTCCGGGGCGTGTCTCCTTTACATCAAAATCAATGTCCACCTGTTTGAAAAGAAAACCCCAGCATAATTTAATGTTTTTTAAACTTTGAACACACAAAAGCAACTATTCTGAATTTTGAAATGTTTAAATACATCACATTCTAGCTGAAACATTACGAAGCATTTCATTATTACTCTGAAAATTTTAACATTTCAAAAAATAGCAATATATCATAAATTATCGAAAAAATTTCAAGCATGGTATACCTTGTTTTTGAAGATTCCATCAATTTTGAAGGCAAGGTCATCAGGGACGATTTCACCGTCCTCTCTGACGTAATGGACGATAAGACGAGCTTTTGGCACCATTTCTGTTGTTATGGGTAAGTTAAACTTCGTTACCCCTGAGGTAGGCATGACAATTTCTCCTGAATCTACAACTTGCCCATTTGAAATCACCTCAAATCGCAAAGTATCAGCATATTTATTTTATGCATATTTTCCGAAATTCTCTCTCTATTTTCATTAACAAACGGAGCATGATAGTATACATCATTTTGAAATAATTCATAAATGTTTATCTGAGTAAAGATAGACAATTTTATATCCAATATCAAAGTCCATAAAACAATACAAAATAGGAGCATAGCAAACACGGACCTCCGAAACATCAGAGGTGGGATCGGGTGCCATGAAGGTGTGAGCATCTCCTGCCGACCGGTCACACCCGCAGTGTGCTCCCCGTCATGATCAGGTAATAACGAAAAAATCCGTTGTCAACTCAGAGCACAAACAATGGACTAACAATAAGTATGAAAAACGTCAGTCAGCATTTGAAATAATAATGTTTCAAGAAGATTACACATGCACTCCATTATGGAACTGAATATTAATATTTCGTGAGTGATATTATTTCGTTGATCCCTTCGTTCTAAAAAACAACAAATATAAAATTTCTGTGTTGACAAATGATTTAACAGCAGTTCACTTTTTTGAGAATGTGACACTTGAAAAGACTTACAATTCCAAATGGAAATATATACTAGTATAAGAACCCACCTGGTAGTAAACGTTGGGGGTACGCTCAGTTGTATTGATTTCAAACGTTGAAACGGATCCAGTCTTAAAAGCAAAAAAAATATTCATCATAAAATATTATGTGAATATTACCCTCTTGTGTAAACTATAAACGAAATAATTTTGATATTAGATTGTTCTTTTCACCAACAGTTAAATTGAAAAAATACAGGAAAATAAAACTTTCATTAATTGATGATTGATTGTATATTGTTTAACGTCCCTCGATCTCGAGAATTTTTCACTCATATGGAGACGTCAAATAAAACTTTGAATACAAAAAACAAAAACTAAACAAGTTGTGTCCTTGCCTGAGGAAAAAAGAGGAACATGTATGGACTAATTAAGGAGAAGGGGTCAAAGGGTAGACACTTAAGAAGGGGGCATAAAGAAACATCATTAATTTCCTTATTCAATCTTTATCAACCATTTCAATTAAGAATTAAACAAATGTCAAATCAGTTAAAATACTTTTGTCAAAACACACAAATACATCTATATGTTTACAGGTACATCCATTAACACTTTACAACTTACTGAACTGTTATGCAACATACACTTAATGTCCTCCTCATAGAAATAGAACTTTACCATTTTCCCGCAAGCACCTTTTAGCGTGGTACACGTTTCTCTAAAGTTTAGCGTAAATAATATTCTGACGTTAAATTTTGATTCAAAAATAACTTTTCTTATTTTATGAGATTTTTGCAAGTATAAAGTAGAAGGACATTGGCATTAAATTAAAGATTAAATGAACTTTTTAAAGTGCGTGAAAATGCAGGATTGCGGGGAAACGGTATATGCGTGATTTTGCGTTAGTAATAGGAAATGGCATATGCGTTAAAATGCGTGACTGTGGGGAAGGGGTTAATAGAATGTATTTTTCCATGCAAACAGGTCTGTTTAATAAATGTCAGATTCAATTGAAATGAACAAACTAGGTTTAACGAGACTTCCAAATTCGACCCGATGCTAGGCTACACATTTGCTTATAAGTTTTATCATAACGGCCCTACAATAAAGGAAATCCTGCTTTAAAACAGGGTTACTGAAATCTTTAAAACGTCAACATTCGGTGGCCTGCCTCGCTTTAAAACTTGTCAAACACGGTACTTTTATGGAATAAACTGTAATTGGCCACAGTCCTTACCTTTGGTTTGACATCAGGATTCAGTAGCGTCACCTGCATAAAGCTGTTACTGGGTGATTTACTTGGATAAAGAATAAGGTAAAAAGAACTCTTTTCATACTCTGCCTACAAGTAATTAATTTAAAAAAATGGAAAGTAAAAATAAATTTGTGTCAACTTTATAATGAAAAGCTCTGTTTTGTTTGCATTAAAAGAAATTCCCCCCTTCGCTCACCTTCAGATATGACCGTTCGACATTCTCTGGGATTGTCAAGTCGTATTTAAAGACTCCATGGGCATCCACATCGAGAAAGACAGGCTCCAGCTTTTCGTCTTTAGAGACGGGCTGCTAGAAATGGCGACCTCTGATTGGTGATATAATTGGCTCGTGTACTGGAAGACGCCCTCTTCCGGGTTCTCGTAGTGGTGGTATTTCCGTCGTGGTGGTGGTGGTGGTGGTGGTTGAGGGGACTGGCAGGGTGTGGGTCACGCTGAATTTGACCCTAGAGGCCGTCGGGAGGGAAATCGGGGAGTCATCCTGACGTGTTACTCTTCCCTATTAAACAATAAAACGGATAACAAACTAGAGCCGAGCTCGTTGCAAAGCAACGAGTAGGTCTTCCGTCGGAGCTGCGGACAGAGAGAAATGACCTTGAGTCAAGGTCATGCCACGTTCTAATGTTAAAGCAATCTTTTAAGGGTAGATATCATCTTATAATGTTTTACTTTTAAAAAAGGATAGTAAAGGAATGTTTGCCCTTGACCTTTTCAAAATGACATTGGGTCACACCATGACACACGCTGGTGATGAGCATATCCCATTTGTATGCTACCGTATTGACAAATTCACACATGTTTTTTTTTTCAAACAATGCATCCAGCCAAAATATCTTATCCTAAATGACCTTGATTCAAGGCCATAACACACTGCATGATTTAAGCCATACCTTTTTTTTTTAGATAGGCCTTGTCACAGCTAATATACACGTGTAAAAAGTTATGGTCAATTTTAAGCAATGTTTAAATTTTGGAAAAGCCGGATAAACTTCATGGTCAAAGTTCATGATATACTAGTATTTGATATGATTTTATCACAGGTTACGTACATGACATTGTTTGTGTGATATGAAAGCTCTATCTCTCCTCATTAAAAAGTTTTGATCAAGCCTCAAGGACAAGTTGTCAAAAGTCAGTGTATTTAGAAGAGTTGTCTTAGGTAATACACAGGGATAAAATAAAAGCTATATCTCTTCTTATTCAAAAGGAATGAGTATTGTTAATGTTTTTGAAAATTAGGTCAAACTTCAAGGTCAAAGGGTAAAAAATCAGTGAATTTTGAAAGGTGTTGACACAGTTAATACATTTTTATAAAATGGAAGCTTTCAAAAGTTATGGTCAATTTAAAGTAATGTAATTTTTTAAGTAGGTCAAGCTCCAAGATCAAGGTCACAGGGTCAAAAATTACAGTATATTTGAAAATCAGATGTCACAAATAATGCACACGTGAAACATCAACGTCCTGTTTCAATTCATTCAATAGTTATTATCAAGTTTAAAGTTCTCGTGACAGATGGACAGACTGGCTGACGAATAAGGTTTATTACGTTCTATTTCCACTATTGAAGAGTTATAGTTCTTAGTGCGCTCTTTTGTGAAAAAGTCGGAGAATGTAAAAATCTCGCGGGATTTTTGGGACAAACGTAACATAAACATGCAAACAACACGTTGAATGTCGATGAACAAATCCTTACAAAATACATATGAAATATTTTATTGATGTGGACTTTATTTTTATCAAGAGTAGAAATGACAAGGATATATTAATTTACATCTATTGGTGATCGTATGTATCTATTTATCGTAACTGTACATCTAAAGTCAATACACACACCTCGGAAATGTCGTAATTTTTTAATGGACGTTAAAGTTACGGTTTTCGCTCTTTTTCATATGTATTTTAGTTGTTCTATTCTTTAGTTAGACTGACAAATGCACTTAACATTTAAAATTGGATTGATACTGGCATGTTTTGTATTATCCGCAATGCCATGCCGTCCCAGTCAGACGACCAAACGCGCCTCTAATTCTGAAGAGTTCACTAATGGAAATACTACGTAATGCATGTAATTTGTGCTTGATAAATTGAGAAGTACGAATAATAATATTAGAATATAAATCAGGTTTCCTACATGAGATTTCCTTAAAGACTTATTAATACATATTATTCAAGTACATGGAATACATGTACGTTGGAGGTTCAAGACGCGGAGACCGGTCATTTCGATGAGAACATATACACAACTGTCTCGTTACGGGGTAGGTGGTGTCATAAAAGGATTAAATTCGCCTGATCCCACCTCTGCTTTTTTTTAAGTCTGTCTTTGCGCTGCTAGTGATTTATACTGTTTAAACAGAATTTAATTTTATGAAAAGAATTATTTCTAATGCTTATTTTTGACATATGCCTAAATTATTTACCTATCGATTTGAGTTTAAATAGTAAAAAGGAATTTGTCACTCAGTATTTATCTAAGGAATTAGTGTCAATCCTCTACATCAAAGAGCGTCTGACTTGTATGTATGATATAAATTGTGTAAATGTGTTAATTGAAATTTGAGTGAATCCCGTTTGTTGTGTGAGAGAGTCAGTTTTTAGCTCTACTGGTCAGAGACCAGAAGAGCTTATGCGATAGTAATGCGTCCGTCGTCCGTCCAGCTGTCTGTCTGTCTGTCCGTTTGTAAACAATTTTTCAAAATGCTACTTCTCAAACAGTTTTGGTCTGATTTCAATATAACTTGGCACACAAGTAGAGTACACTAAGATGCATAATTCTGTGTATCGGTTTTTGATTTCGACGAACGGTGTTGCCGTGGTTACTAAAAATAGAAATTTCTGTGAAATTCTCTCAAAATGCTACTCCTCCTACAGTTTTGGTCTGATTTCAATATAACATGGCACACAAGTAGACTACACTAATATACATAATTCTATGTATCAGTTTTTCACCTCAATGAACGATGTTACCGTGGTTACTAAAAATAGAAATTTCTGTGAAATTCTCTCAAAATGCTACTCCTCCTACAGTTTTGGTCTGATTTCAATATAACATGGCACACAAGTAGACTACACTAAGATACATAATTCTATATATAAGTTTTTCACTTCAATGAACTGTGTTGCCGTGGTTACTAAAAATAGAAATTTCTGTTAAATACTCTAAAAATGCTACTCCAAATACAGTTTTAGTGTGATTGTAATATAATGTGGCATGCAAGTAGACTACACTAAGAACATAAAGAGACTTAATCAAGGATCATTATTCTATTTATTGCTGTAGAAAAGTTTCAATTCCCAACTGCTTAAGTACTTTTCTCTTCCTTTGCTATAAGTACAAACCAGTAGAGCTTCAGTCTCGACAGAGACTTCTGGTTAGATCCGCCGTGGACGATCCCGGACGTGAACATTAGATGTACTGGACATTCCGTCATCAAGAAAATATAGTTTTACTCTGGACTATTCCGAGTAACCAAAACGTTTGTGTGTGTGTCGGTGTGTGAGCTTTACAACCTGTCTTTGTTTTCTATGACTTGATTTATTTTTCAAACTACAAACTTTAACTTTTTATTGCTTGACTTTCGTTTAATAAATTTTTATGGAACGCCACCACTGCCTTAAAGCATAAAACTATGCATTCATTATGTCAATCTATCATTACGTGATGTGAACATATCTTTACGTTATGTCAATTTTTTATGGGGTGTTTTAAAAATATCTTTACATCATGTCAATGCTGCATTACATGAAGTGAACACATTCTTCCATTATGTCAGCACTTGTGTTAAAACTTTATTACGTGAAATGAATGTATCATTATATTATTTCATTTCTTTAATATGCGAGGTCAAAATTGCATTACGTCAAGTTAATTTCGTTTTACATGTGTTCTATGATTAAATTTATCATTACGTTAAGTCAAAGTTCATTCCCTTTTGTGAGTGTATTTAAGCAATGAATTATCATTTTTTGAAAGATGCAGTCTCATAACTGCAATGGTGTGTGCAAAGAAATTGAGTAACGCGCGTTAGCGCGTTATGAAAATTTGTTTGCACAGACCATTGCAGTTATGAGACTGCATCTTTCAAAAAATGATAATTCAATGCTTATATTTACATTTTATAGCCCCTGTATTGTCCGTAATTTTAATTTTTTTAATTAAAATTCCCTCCTTATCCTTCATGTAAGTTGCAATTTATAGAACAGCGTATGGAACAGCTTAATCCAAGTTTCCCGCCAGAGTTTGTTTGCGCACAAGCCAAAATCCGCAAACGAAAATAGTGCACAATAAAACAGATAACAATAATCAAAGTTTTCTTATTTTTCAATCTAAAAATGATAAACTTTATTTTGCAACAAAGAAATACAAATGAATGGTATAAAAGGCATAAAGTTTTCGCTTCGTTTAAACTGTAATGGTGTAGTCCCTGTATTCATACGCCAGACAGACTCCGGTAATTTGGTCTTGTGTGTTATGTGTATTTATCACTTGTAATTTTATAATGCTTTTTATTAGGGTCAAACAAAGTAAATGTAAATATTTAAGCAATGAATTATCATTTTTTGAAAGATGCAGTCTCATAACTGCAATGGTGTGTGCAAACAAATTTTCATAACGCGCTAACGCGCGTTACTCAATTTGTTTGCACACACCATTGCAGTTATGAGACTGCATCTTTCAAAAAATGATAATTCATTGCTTAA